>PITB01016011.1:0-41785 GCA_004024585.1 Paradoxurus hermaphroditus
TATGTGTTTAAGCCTATTTTCTGTGACCTCCACCTTATTTCATAGGGTGCCTCAGCCATGGAACCAGCTTTGAAGATGATTTGACCCTCGGAGCAGAGGGTAAGTGGCACAACTCTCTGATGTTGGAATCAAAGAAGAGGCTATACATTAGATCCTTAAGAAATGAAAGGGTAGAATGAAAGGAGAGAACTGTGGATAAAAGCAACCCTGGGTTCTTATCTATAGGGAAATGCAGTCTCATTATGATCTGAGGTAAAATGAATAAAGAATCATGTACCCAGACATACTTCCTCACCAGCCAGAGATGATGTCTACTAGTCCATTATAAGGCCTTTCATCTGGCTCCTGGGAAGATCATCTTCCCACACAAAATCACTATGACATTGGCTGCCCAGACATTGTTGAAACTGTTTTCTGTATAGAAAGCCTAAAGCAGCCTAAATACTAGGTATTATAGAGAGATTGCACTGCAAGAAGATAAGGGTTTAAATAAAAGGATGAAGGTATTGCAACATACCGGTGTCTCCTGGGACCTGTAGAGACTCACGTCGTAGGGCAGAAACACTAGCGTAGAGGGCCGAATAATGTTATCGTCCTCAGGACAGAGAAACTCTTGCCTAGACACCAGCTATGGTTTGTAAGTTCAGCGGCTTAGGGTCACTTGTTCTCTGTCAAGTCTGTTCCCCTTTCAGGTCTATGTTTGATGATCTTTAGATACTCCCATGAAGAACAGAGTTCATGGGGTTCAGCAAGCCTGTAGTAGTGGCAGAGGGGAACGGAAGGGGGTCAGTTTTAAGTTCAGAGAGGCAGTAGAGGTGATTTCCATTTTCCCTTCTAACTTTCTTTTTGCCTTTTTGTTCCTTGTCCAGCCACACTACTGGCCGCCAATGGCAAAGTCTTCTCCAGGTAAGTGTTAGGGTCACCGAGACTGAATGATGTCTTCTTCAGGCGCTACTGAACTAGGGGAGGTGTCAGAGTCAAAGAGATCAAAAACAAAGAGCTAAAGAGTCACCATAGAGAGTGAGATTTTTCCAACCAGGAATGAGGCCCTAGGCTGGGTTTGCGCAGTAGATGGTAGAAGTTACACAGCAGGGGATAAATATGTCCAGCAGTGCACGTCTTGGAGCCAGGATGCAGACTGCTTGCAAGATTCATGTGACATCAGCTCTTATTCCTGCAGGAGTTGCCTGGAGACAGCCCGGCCCTGCCAGCTACTGGATCTTGGCTGCAGTTTGGCTTCCAGCAGCATGACTGGTGGGACCAACAAGACTAGTTCAAGGTAGGTATCAGGTTTGGCAGGGGTGTATGAGTGGGGAAAAGGAAAGGCAGAAGAGAATGGAACCAAGAACCTTGCCCATTTTGTCTCAGATACCTTACTGGAGATTTTATGCTGTCACATACTTGAGAAGTGGGTCCACATTTCCTTCAAGAATGATGGGGGTGCGGGGAGCAGTGCAGAGGATTCCACTGCTCAGAGCTGGATGCTGTGGCAAAGAGAGGTGAACTTGTACCTCAGGAGGCATAGTAGGGGTATCACCACACTTCCTAGACTTTTAGTAATTATTTAGAATAAACGTATTGATTGATTGATTTGTTGATCAAATGAAGCAATAAAATATTGATTCCCTCAGGCAATTTTGTATCCCCTTATGCAGACAAGGCAATGACTATGGGGAATTTGAAAAGATGAAGCAAAGTACTTGCCCCCAGGAGCTCAACAGTCAAATAGGGTGCACAAAAGACAAACACCAACAACTTTAAGGTGGAAAGTTATGAAAAATAATGCAGTACGATAAAATGTGTTTGGAATTTGGTGTTAAGGTTTGAATTTGAGACCTGGCTGTCAGATTCGTTAGCCATGTAACTATCTTTAGTGATTTGTCCTCACTAAGCTTCTACCCTGGCCACACTCCACTTCAATTAAGTCAGAATCTCTGGAGATGAGACTCAGATATCTGCACTTTTTTACTGAAATATGCTTGACATACAATGTTATATTAGTTTCAGGAGTATAACAGTAATTCAATACTTCTATACATTACACTATAATATAGGATAAGTGTGGTCACCATCTGTCCCCATAACAATGTTATTAGAGTATTACTGACTATATCCCCTATCCTGTACTTTTCACCCCCATGACTTATTTATGTCAAATTCTGGAATGCATAGTTATTTAGCTCTAGTGTCACCCAGCTTGGTGGTACACAGCTTCGGATGTAGATACATGTTAGTGCCATACTGAGAGAGACAGAGAGAGCTTGATCTTCTGTAATTCAGGACTTCTGTCCTGAAAACAGTGCTACAAAGGGATTTACCTCTCAAAATCAGGTTTCGAACATTGGTTAATTTTTACCTCAGGGTAAGAATAAAATGAGTTTTGTGTTTCTTACACACTCACTGCTTAGTTGTCCCACACAACCGTCAGGGTAAGCTGAATAGCAAGCCACAAAGCACTTGGCAAAAGCCAGCTAAATCATAGGATATGCAGGTGGGAACTGACTGCTTAATAGCCCATAACCATAAGATTTCTTTAAGTCTATAATTCTTTTGATTTTTCAAATCCCTCCCATAGCAAATTTTCATTCATCTGTAATGTTGTTTAAAGTGCTATGATAGAATCTACCTGGATTTTTAAGCCAGGGCTGGATTATAATTCCAGCATTCAGACAGAAAATGCAAGTTCGCAGAAGTGAAAGCTTTTCTCGAAGTCAAAATGGAAGTTAGAGAAATGATCAGGAAGGTATGTAAGTCTCCTGACGCTTTTATTCGATACTCTGGATGACCTTGAAGCTCAAAGTTGCCCCTATTTGCCCAAACCCCCTCCTTTCAGCATCTCTGAGATTCTGGACAAGGTGCAAGAAGATGCAGAAGATGTCCTCTTCAGTCTGGGCTTTGGCCAAGAGGACCACAAGGATACTTCTCGGATTCCTGCCCGATTTTTCACTACCCCTTCTCAGGCCAAAGGCATTGATTTTCAACTCTTCCTGAAGGCCCAGGTGCGGAGGATTGAGATGGAGGACCCCTGCCTCATGCTGGCCAGTGAGTGTTATCATAGGTCTGCTCTACTTCTCTGCCATTCACAACAGGGTTCAGTGGCTCTGGGTCCTGCTTCCTCTTGGTCAGTTTCACCAACGCTTTGTCCCTTGTATCTATTTCCTTGCTGTTGTTTTCAACGTCGAGGATTTTGATGTATGCCTCTCCCTCTTAAAGAAATAGTCTGGAAGACACTTCATACCACTATTACTTTCTTAGGCCTTCTCTCCTTTAGCTGAATCAAATGAGAACAATCTCTTTAAATATTATCCCCTTTTTATATCTCAGTTGGAACAATAGAATGTTCCTCATTTATAGCCACTGTATTAAAATCATTTCCCTTTAGGGCAATCGTTCTCAAAGTTAAATATGTTAAATTGTCCAGAGACTTTATAAAACATTCACATTCATAGGCTTTTTTTCCATAGAGAGAGAGGCTCAGGAATATTTATTTTAAACATACACACAGGATTCTTATGTGTAATCTTTAGACCACATCCAGGGTAACAATGATTTAAGTTGTCCTGATTTTGTACTAAGGAAAGATATGAGAGGCCTTCGCTAGCTGGATGAGGGATAAGAGACTCTACTTGATTCTTTTTTTTTTAATGTTTATTTATTTATTTTGAGAGATAGAGAGAGAAAGAGATACAGCAAACACAAGTATGGGTGGAGCAGAAAGAGGGGGAACAGAGACAGAATCCCAAGCAGGCTCTGTGCTGTCAGCAAAGAGCCTGACATGGGACTCAATCTCACAAACTATGAAATCATGACTTGAGCCAAAATCAAGAGTCGGATGCTTAACCAAACTGAGCCACCCAGGCACCTCTCTATTTGGCTCTGTACAGTTAGAATTTGTTTCAAATTATATTCTGCTAAATCCTCAACATGATTGTGGTTTCTGACAGTGTTGTTTCAGATTCTTTGCATCAGATTCAACTTAAAATAAACTTGGTAAAACTACATCCCTGAGCTCTACCGGCTGCAACAATGATTTTGAGCTGGAGTATTTTCACAACCTTAGATGATTCTTATGCACACTAAAATTAGAGTATAATTTATTGAATTTATTTTATATGCCAAGTACATAATTAGATGTTAAATTCTGGAAGAACAGACTAGAGAAGAGAAACATGATTCTTGCCTTTTGGAAGCTTACAGTGTAATAGAGGTATGGCTTATCACAGCGCTTTTCAAACATGGATGTGCACATGAATTACCAAAGGATGTTATTAAAATCCTTGAGATACAGTCTGAGATTCACACTTAACACAGGTTTCTAAGCAGTGCGCATGCTTCTGGATCAGTGACCACACTTTGTGAAGCAAAGTTTAATATGATGACATACTCTGAGTGCAAGCCCCACATTGGGCATAGAGTTTATTTTTTAAAATGTTTTTTTTTAACATTTATTTCTTTTTGAGAGACATAGAGACAGAACGTGAGCAGGAGGAGGGCAGAGAGAGAGGGAGACGCAGAATCCGAAGCAGGCTCCAGGCTCTGAGCTGTCAGCAAAGAGCCTGACGCAGGGCTCGAACTCACAGACTGTGAGATCATGACCTGAGCCGAAGTCGGCCGCTTAACCGACTGAGCCACCCAGGCACCCCTAAAATGTTTTTTTTTTAATTTGTTTTTTTAATGTTTATTTTTGAGAGAGAGAGACAGAGCATGAGTGGGGAGGGGTAGAGAGAGGAGGAAGACAGAGAATCTGAAGGAGGCTCTAGGCTCTGGGCTGATGGCTCGAATATGGAGCTCGAACCCACGAACCGTGAGATCATGACCTGAGCTGAAGTCGGCCACTTACCCGACTGAGCCACCCAGGTGCCCCTGGAGTTTACTTAAATAAAATGATAGAGTCCATAAAAATTTCTGTACCTTAGTCCACTGGCTATTAATTGCCATTCTTCAAATTTTTTGCTGCCCAGAAGTCTCTAGAACCCTAAAGTTTTGTTACTGTCTAAGAAAATGATGTTGGTTTTGTCCTTTTTTGTCATGTTTGTCGTCTAAAGCAAACAGTACTAGAAGCCATTGTTTAGAATATATTGACAGCAGAAAGGATATGTTAAATCAGGATATAGAAAAGTTCCTCATCCCATATAGAATTAATTTTTGGACTGAAGGAAGATATGTATTCAGAATGGGGAGTCAGGAAGTCAAGAAAGTCAAGAAAGGGGATCCCGGGTGTGAGAAATCTAAATGGGAGAAACACTGGTGTGGAAAATGGCATCTTCTTTCTGAATTTTGAGCCTTAGGAAGGCTATTGAAGGAAGAGATACAAGAGATTATTTGCCGATGACCCCCAGATTCACCATCTTCAACCCTTGTGCCCAGGCAGGTTTAAGCAGGTGCAAACACTGGCCGTCACTGCTGATGCCTTCTTCTGTCTCTACTCCTATGTGTCTAAGACACCTGTCCAAAAGTTCACACCATCCCACATGTTCTGGAACTGCAACCCAACTGACATGCCAGCTATCAAGATTCTGACTCCAGAACCTGAGCCTCACTCACCCAGAGAGCGCCTCCGGAAAGCCATCTCGAAGATGTGCCTGTATACGTGCCCCCGAGATCGGTTATCACCACCCCGTAATATTACCAAAAGGAATAGTCTGGACAAAGTGGTACGGGAAGTGATGGACAGAGTGAGAGACGATAAGCTGGTCTTCCAGCAAGACCTTGGACTTGGACCAGGCTCAGAGGAAGATCCTGTTCGCCTCACCAGGAATACAAAGCTGCTCGCTTCTTCTGGTCCATGTGCCCTTTGCCCTAAAGAGGAAACCCAGCAGGGGATATCCACAATGCAAGCGCCATCGCAAACTCTGGATTCTAGCCCAGAGGCAACCTGTTGCACACATTCTCTGCCCAAAACAGATCTACAGGAGAGCACAGATCCTGCACAGGTTAAGAGAGAGCTGTGGGGTCTACAGGCCACCAATAAGGAAGTCCATTTAGCCAAGGATGAGACTTTTGGGAAAAGAAAGAGCAGAGCAAGAAAGAGCCTGTTTCAGAAGAATCCCATGAGCAGAATGGTTAAGTCATTGGACCTGTCCATCATCCAGCAGAGCCAAGAGCACTCAGCTCCGCATCCATCTCTAACCCAGCAGCTGCAGGACACTTGTGATTTGGAGGGCTTGAGAGGGTTGGAGGCAAGAGAGAGGCTGGCAGAGAAAGGCTTTGCATTCTTGCCATTGTGTAAAGGGAATCCAGGCTCCCTATCCTCACCAGACATCTCAATTCCTGAGTTACATTCAGAAACTTTTGGGAGTAAGTTAATAAAGAAGGACTAATAGGTCTGATTTCTAAAGAGCATCCAGGTTTCCAGAGCTTTTCTAATTCTTCATCTGATCTGATCTTCACTGAAGTTTTTCATCAAGCACACCTGTCTATCATTTGTGGGATCCGCACAAGAGTGTAAATAGAGGTTGATTATACACTAAGCTAAACACTATTAAATAAAATATGTTCTCTTCTACATCAATAAATATGTAACCATGAAGACCTGGAAGTCCAGGTTCAAATTTAAATTCTTAGACTCTTCGGACTTCTGTGCTAGAACACAGCAGTGTGAGCAGAGCCACTCCCCAGCTCCTGGACTATCCCCTTTTCTTCCCATACCCAGATATGTCCTAAACCATAAAGACTTTGCACATAAATGTGTGAGCACTCCAGCCTGCATATCCAAAAGCTATACATTCTTTACTCACACAAATAGCCATCTGCTGGTAATCACTGATGCCTAGGAGTGCATACATTAGTCATGAAGTTAACCCTTTATGACAACAGATACAAGACAAAACCAGTGCAATTTCCTAAAGAAGGCTTGAGGCCATCTGAGCACAATATCTGGGTATTTTTTATAACCAGAGCATGTTCTAGAAGGGGTAGTGTAAGATTCAGGTGGGCACATACTTTAGGTCCACCAATTCTTCATCCTGTGTACCCTCAAGACTTCTCTTGCCCGGGACTACCAACAGTACTGCCACCAAGTGCTGAGCTCTCTTGGAAAAGCTCTCAGATCCTTGCCACAAAGAGAAGCTGTGAAGATTTGTGATACCATCTGCATGTATGTCACCTCTCACTGCATATAGAGCGGCACCTCAGCTCCTGCCTTCCTCACTACCACATTCCTGCTACAAGAGAAGAACCCAAGTCTCTCAAGTACACTCAGCCTCTTTCCCCTACAGCCACCTTCCATCCAACACCTTTCTCCACTGGCTCTGAGTTCTGCTGAGACCTGTTGGTTACAGGTGCAAAGCCATAGTGAGGAGGAAGAGAGCTGCTGGCCCAACGGCCCCAGACACCTCACCTGTACCAGACTTTTGCTGGCAAAGACTCAAGCAGTAAGTGGGTCTCTCTCTCCTCTCTCTGTTTCCCTCCTGACCTCCCTCAGCCACTGATTATCAAACCTGGTTGCATATTGTAATTGGCCAGGAAAAATTTTTTAAAGACCCGTGATGGAGAGTCTCACATTCTGTGATTCTGATTTAACTGACATGGCATGGAAACCAGTGCCTGGCCTTTTGTTTTTAAGCTCTTCAGGTGATTCTACAGTGGCTGGTTAGCTACTTCTCTAGATCATTGGTTCTCAGACTTTAGCATCAGAATCCCCTGGAGGGCTTGTTAAAATACAGATGTCTGGGCCCAAATCCCAGAGTTTCTGATTGAGTCGCCCTGGACAAGGCCCAAGAGTCTGCATTTCTAACAAGTTCCCAGGTGATGCTGATTCTGCTGGTCTTGCAGTCACAGTCTGAGAACTGTTCTGGGGTAAATTCTGTATAATCTTAATACTCAAAATGTAGCCTGCAGATTGGCAGCCATAGAACCACTTGGGATTTTGTTAGAAATGTAGAATCTCAGACACCACCCATGATCTAGGGAATCACAATTTTATCAAGACCCTTAGGTGGTTTATTTGCATGTTGAAGTTTGAGAAGAATTGCTGTAATTTTTAACCATAAAGAACTACATCCTGGCTCCTGCCTATAGCTACATTCTAATCGGCCCACATCACCATGTGGGGAAGACCCCGTGTATCTCAAACACGTTCCCCTAAACTCTGAGTTCCTTCCAGTAGGTCTGATGTCCATAGCTCTCCTTCTCTTGTCAATGAAGGAGAATGAATCTCATATAGGTGGTTATTGCAGCTAAAATTTCTTTCCTTTCTATGTAAGTCTGAGCATTAACTGTGTCAGAGATACCCCTTTGAACATTTCAGCTAAAGATTTCTTATTTAAACTAAGTATAAGTGAGGCTTCTGTAGTCTTTACCACCTATCCTCTAGGGCCATAGAGAAGATGACATCAGGAAAAAAAATGATTTTTCTAAGATAGTAGGAATTGAAATCCTTCTTGAATTAAGTCAATGAGTCTTGCTTAGATTTCCTTCCATTTTGAATGTCTTAGTACTATTTACTGCACTTCCTCACCCAAGAGTCATTTTGGGTCAATACTCTAAATTTACTGTGTTACTTATCCAGAATCACAGAAATCTTTACACTTCCAGCTCTTCTAATTTTCTGTGATTTTAGAGCCCTAGTCACTTTTCTTTCCCTCTTACTCATTAGAGATATATAAATAAGAGATATGTAAATTGTATGTGTACAGTAGTCACTCACAAAAGAAGCAAATTTCAGAAGGCAGCAATATATTGTATACAGTTGGGAGAAGTTTAGGATGTGGAGTCAAATGACCCACCTATACTTACTCAATGATCTTGTAAAAATCACTTAACTTTAATTTTATCCTACATAATAGGAGACTAATAATAATTTCGTGTGTGTGTGTGTGTGTGTGTGTGTGTGTGTGGACTAGGCATTTGTGTAGAGTTTCAACCCCTATAGAGAGTTTGTGAAGGCAGTGTAACATATTAGAACAACAATGATGTTGCTGATTTTAGAAAAGGTAATCATGGGCATAAAATATTTAGATCAGTGATTCTCAATCCTACAAGATTTTCTTTAATTGCTATTTCCTGAACTCCAACCAATAGAGTTAAATGCAAATCTCTAAGGTTTGGACTTGAGCATCGTTGTTTATTCTTCTTTTAAAGCTTTCCTATTGCTGCATGGCAAACCACCCAAAAGGTAGTGGCTTAAAGAAAAAGTTGTTTCTTATTTCTCACTCTTTTGTGGATTTATTGAAAGGTTCCCCTGCTTGTCTCACCTGGGCTCACTTAATGCAAATAGTTTTGGACTATTTGGCTAGGCTGGATTGGAAGGTCAAAAATGGACTCCCTCACACATCTGGAACCTTAGTGTCTACTGTCAAAGGGAGGCCTGCCTCTCCATGTGGTGTGTCTTTCTTTGATAGTCTAGCTTGTCTTTCCTATGTGGATATTCAGCAAAAACTGAAATTCCAATGCTTCTTTTTATGGGTATGTTGCAAGTTTCACAACGTCCCCTCGACCACATGTTATTGGTCAAATCAAATCACGAGGGGAACCTGGATTCCAAGGGAAGGAAAACAGACTCTACTCTTTTTTTTTTACGTTTTTATTCATTTTTGAGGGAAAGAGAGTACGAGTGGGAGTGGGGCAGAGAGAGAGAGAGAGACACACACATCATCTGAAGCAGGCTCCAGGCTTTGAGCTGTCAGCACAGAGATCAACACAGGTCTCAAACTAACGAACCACAAGATCATGACCTGAACCGAAGTCGGACGCTTAACCGATTTGAGCCACCCAGGCTCCTCCAGACTCTACTTTTTAATAGGAGTGGCAAGGTCACATTGCAAAAAGCCATGTGGAATGGAAAGGTTGTCATGCCTTCTTTATAAAATGTCCATCACAATGATCCCACGGCACCACGAAGATTAAGAATAACTGGTTTCATTAAAGGGCTTTATCCTCACATATTAAAGACACACTGAGGGCAAGCTTTCATTCTGTAGCTACCTCAGACTCGGCCACAGCACACAAATTTGAAAAGGAAATTAATTGCTAGACCTATCAAATTAAAATAGAAAATGTGGAGTCTATGCTCCACAGCTAGGTTTCTTTACCAATAACTTAATTTCCTCTGAAATACAAAGCTTTGCTCAAGTGTTCTTTGTGTCCAGCAGGTGTCAGCCTCACACAGGAAAATGTCAAGATGTCCGGCAAAACAGGCCATGTGCAGGATCTATAACGTTATACTTTCGGGGCAATGCCTGCAATACCCAGGATGCCAGTTCCTCTCACAAAACTGTCCCACAGGGCAAAAGTATTCCTAGGAGTTATATATTTTAGATAAGGAATTAGATTCCATTTTCTGCCAGTGTTCCGTGGTTAGAAATGATGTATTTCCCTTATTCTAATGCATGCACTTTTCCACATTTTAATACCTCTGAGATGGAATGGGTCTTACAACTGACAGTGCCCATGTCTGTTTTAATTCCTCCTTAGTAAAATATAAAATACGTGAGTCTTGCAAAAGATGGCTTGTCAGATTCAATGAAACACAGTAACTTTAGGAATTAAATGTACTTACTCTCCAGTAATTGAGGAAATGATTTCGCAAAGTTCCCTTCTATGATTTCCTAGAAGATGAAGAGATCTCTGCTTCCCTGACACAGTATTTTGCTGAGGCAAGGGGGCCACAGTGGTCCCCAAATCTTTTGGATGTTCCATAAATTTGTTTAATCATCTTTTCACAAAGCTATGAATTATCTCTCTCTCGTCACTCCTCAATCATCCTTTAAGACGTCACAAGAAGGGGGCAATACCTATGAAAGCACCTCAGGACTGCCAAGATTAAATGATGTGTGATAAATACGGAAGGGAGAAATTCACTCACCACCATCTAAGGCAGAGCCAGCTGGCGCAATTCCTCAGATCTACTGAGAAACAATTCCGCTCTACCTCCTCCGGGACCTGTATGATCTCTCCCAGGGATTAAGGGTCTCCCAGGAGCTCTGTATCAAGCCTCAGGTGTTGACCTACTACTTATTATCAGGCGTGAGAGGGATGTGAGCATGGATAGGAAGGGATAGTGGCATCCGGCCAGACATTGGTTCCAGTTGTATAGTCCTCACACTGCACAAAGATAGTCAAAGGGGCAAATAGGGGTGGAAATCCAGCTCAACGGTGCTCGCCATCCAAAATCTCAAGGTCTTCATATTCTAAGAGGGAGTTCCTTTTTTTTTTTTCCTAATTCATCTACATAAGGTGAGTGCTTTTCTGTAGTTAGCACGAGGACACCTTAAAACAATGGATCTTGTCCCCAGCTCTCAGCTTTCATTTAGTCTCTGTCAGAGAAGTCTCAATCTTCCTCCCAGATCCTAGGAAAGGATGACCTTCATCGTTCATCATAATTTGCAGCACACTCAAGACTTTCAAATGCACAGCCCTTTCTATTAGTGCCCCGTTGCTGAAATTTAAGCTGTTGGCCTCTATCCCATTGATAAGAGGCAGGGCCAAGGTTTTATTTTTTTGTTATTGTTGTTTCTTTTACCAGATCTGGGGTAGCACATGCTCAAATATATTCTCTTTGCAAAGGGATCATATCTAGAGGTGGGACTTGCACTTTATGGGCCACTCTGCCGGTGGCAGTGGAAGAAGGCAGGCCAGATTGGGTGGGGAGACCACGCAGAGCATCGGATAAAGAAGGAAACTAGTCTTAGATGGTCCCAAATGGCAGGTAATTCAAAGCTGTCTGTTGATATTTACTGGAACCTATAGGAGCCAGGTAGCTACAGACTTGCACTTTGGTATAAGATTTTCCCATGTGACAATATTAGTAACAAAGGCTTATATATATAGTGCTTACTACATGCCAGGCCTACGCCTTAGCACTATGTGGGAATTAAATCACTTAATTCCGTGATATAACTTTTTTTCGTTCCCCATTTTATAGATGGTCACACCGGGCATAGTTACTTTTGTACCAAAATAAATTTTGAAGAGCCACTATCAGATAGGTGGTGTAGGGAGAAATGGGGAGAGGGAGAGAGGAAAGCAAGAGGGCCTCAGGAGCACATGGTCACTATTTTTGTGCCTCACTTATAATTCTTACCAAGGTTGTTTTGCATCTCTTGGGGAAATAGAATTAAAAACAAAATCTTCTGCCACCCCAGAAAACCCCTCCAGAAAGGTATAAGAAAAGGAAAACAGTTTTATTTTTTAATATGATGTGTGTGTGTCAGAGGCCATTCACTAAAGCGGCTGCAGAGACAGAAAGAAATCCCACCCTCTTCTATAGGCTGGCAGCTAAGGCCGCTTAAATACATACAGTACCTAGTCCTGAAGGAGGAAGACCTGCGGTTCATTCTAGATTCACCTTGGAACTGGGGTGGCCAACTTTGTTAGCTAATTGCCTTTATCCAAAGGACTAATAAAACTGCTCATATCTTCATGACAGAGGTAGTTTTGCAAGTGGGAGCCAGACACCTAAGTTCGACTCCTGGCCTCTCAAGGGGACCAGAGATAGGGCGAGAGTCTTAGATGATTACTACATCTCAGAGCAAAGCCTCAAGAAAGGCATTTCAGGGTCGTAAAGGTGGCAAGAGGCTTATTTAGCTTTTTAAGAATATTTATACACGTTTCGAAGACACAAAGAACTTACAAGCTTTCTAAAGGAAACCACTTTCATAAAAGGTGGGGGGGCTTTTCCACAACAGGGAAAACTAAGCCTATTATTTTTAACCCGCATTTGCCAGTATACCTGTGTTCGTATCTTTCCTCTCCTTTGGTCTTCCCTTTACCTGGACTGGCCCGTTCTTCTTTAGAGCTGTGGAGGGAAGGTTCATCTCCACTTGCATTGCATAATGCCCGTTTTCTGAGTTACATTTCAAATGTTTTGGTGAATTTCCAAGGCTGTATCCAAAGCAGTCGAGCCTCACAACGTTAGGTGTCAACATGGGTGTAGCCTGCAGTGCAAACATAGTTTCTAGAGATGTGCTGAGCACAGGCCTGAGCTGCATCCACAGCACCTTCCTCAGCCCTTCAAGTAGAAAGGGCCTTTCCTGACAATATAGCACTTTCAGAGATATTACCTCTTGTAAATCTTTTCATCATTGGGGCTAGATGAGAAAAAAATTACTTAGCCAGATCATGTAATTGGTTAGTTAAAATTCACATCTCCTGACTCCCAATTCAGTGCTCTTGTCATCAGAACACACTGCTCCGAGTGTGTAGGAGTTCGGACTACAGATACGGATCAGAGCAAGCCTCACTGCAAGTACTTGAATCTGACTATCATTAACTATGGGCCTTAATCCTTTGCACTAAACACCGAAACTCTCACCATCTTTGCGACCACTGGAGTTTGCCTGCCTTCTTATAAACTCACCGGCAAGAGGAATGCAATACACACTAAGTGGGAGTGCTCACAGTTCAGCAAAAGACACAACAGGAAAATCAACAATTACATTTGCTTTTTTTTTTAATTTTTTTTTGGCATTTATTTATTTTGAGAGAGAGACAGAGACAGAGCATGAGCAGGGGAAGGGCAGAGAGAGAGGGAGACACAGAATCTGAAGCAGGCTCCAGGCTCTGAGCCGGCAGCACAGAGCCCAACGTGGGGCCCAAACCCATGAGCGAGATCATGACATGAGCTGAAGTCGGATGCTCAACCGACTAAGCCACCCAGGCACCCCAACAATTATATTTACTTAATTTCATTAAATGCCACAGAGGCATAGAAAAATGAACTTCCCAGAGGATGACATACCAGGTGAATCTAGACACACGAGTAAAGGTCAAACAAGGCAAAAATAGTGGGGAAGTAGAAGAAGAGGTGACAGGACATTGATATATCAGGTAGAGAGATACACATGTTCAAAGGCAGAGAGAAATGGAATATCATAATAATATCTTCAGAAACCACACTTTGTGTCAATTGAGAGAAAGGAGATATGTAAGAGATCAAAATTAAGAATAAGAAAGATAAGTAGAAATTATATTATGAAATAAAAGTCTTCAATATTGATTTAGTCTAGAAATATGAGAATCGCTTAAAAATTTATAAAAGAAGTGATACAATTAGATTTATCTTTTAGAAAGAACATTCTGACAGGGATATGGGAAATGGATGAAATAGGGAGCCGATGGAAAAAGGAAAATCATTTGAAAGCCTACCACAAAAGACTGAGGAGAAATGGGACAACCGGAAATAAGAGGAGCACATTAGGAATGGAGGGGAATAAGAATGGGACTCTGAGATATTTAATATGCCCAATGGCTAAACAGAGAACCAGTCAGAGTTGTGTTTGGGGGAAACGGAAGGAAAAGAAAAAAAACATAGGGAAGTTCCCAAGTTTCTTCTTGAGAGATTAAGTGAGTATTAATGTCCTTTTATTAAGAACAAAATACAGTAGAAATAGCAAGCTGGAAGGCAAATATTTTAAAGTATAATTTTCAAAAAGGCAAAATAATGATTCTCATGTTAATAGAAGATAAACATATTCAAAGATTTTATTCAACTCATCAATTAAGAAGAATTCCAATGATATGTCTGAACTGGAATTCCAATGATATGTTTGAACTGGTCCAAAGACCATTTAAGAAGCTAGTTCTTCTAGAACTATCTAACCTGAGTTACCTACAAAACTGGTTAATATGCAGTAAGACCATAAACTCTCATCTTTGAGATTATTGGTTACACTCAAAAGAAATTATTTGCATCTTTACTCAGCATGAATTTGTGAGATAGATGGCCCCACAGAGTAGTGAAATAGATGACAAAAAGAAACTCAAGACTAACACTGTACTGAAAGTATGTCTGGTAATCTTGTTTGCCTATTTTCAAGTCTAGAATAATCTCATGAGTTAAGATTTGGATATGATGAGTTTGCAGTAGTTCTGAAATACTAACATAGAGAAGTCATAGGCAGCTAGATATATGAATTTGAGGATAGAGTTTTTTGGAATTCAAGGCTTACTAATAATAGGTGAAGGAAGGCATGAGAAATTATAGTTCACCTAGGGAAAGTTTGCAGAGTCAGAAGTTGAAGTGAAAAAGGAGTCCTTAGAAACATTAATATTTAAAAATTGATCAAGGGATGCCAAAGTGGCCCAATCAGTTAAGCAACCAACTCTTGATTTCAGTTCAGATCATTATCTCATGGTCATGGGATCTACCCTTGAGATGGGCTCCATGCTGAGTACAGAATATGCTTAAGATTCTCTCTTTCTCCCTTTTCCCCTCTTCCACTCATGAACTCGTGTGAGCATGCTTGTTCTTTCTAAAAAAGAAAAATTGACCAAACAGGATGTTCATTAAGGAGTAGCCATATGGATTGGAAAAAGAAAGTTTAAGAGAGTAGCCAAGTGAAGTTTGTTTTAAGAAGGAGGGTGTAGTCTTCAGTAACATACATCATAAAATATCCAGAAGGAAGGAGAATGCAAAGATACCATTGAATTTGCAGCTACACAATGATTGATGTAGTACTTTTATTTGTGTGACAGGGCTTTAAAGTATGATTGTGAAAAGTGAATAGGAAATTATGCAAACAAAGTAGGTAAAGGGGTAAGGAATGTTTTGTTTTTTCTAGGATGGAGAGGGTTTAAGCATATATATTTGCTGAAGGAAAAGAATCAATAGGACAGAACAGGCCCTGGTTCAGGAAGGAAGAGAGAATTATGATGTGGAAATTTGGAATGAGTTGAGATGCAACTCATTGAAAACTTAATTTTAAAAAACAAAAAGTCCTTTTGAAGGGGATTAGCCATGAACTAGAAGTATAGATCTTTGTCTCAGATGAGAGGAAAAGGAAAAGGACAAGTGTGAATTACAGTTACATTGGTCACCTGGAGAAGAAGTCAAGAAATCTCTGCCTATTGGTTTGTCTTTTTCCTAAAGAAAAGGTCATCACTAAACATCCCTGTTTGAGACAGGGAATTTGAAGATGATAGTAAAAATTTGAGATTGTCACTATGAAAAAAAATAAAAGAAAGATTTATCATAAGAAGCACATATTAATAGTCAAACAGGTAAATAATCTTAGGGTTTAGCTCAAGGTGCAGAATTAGATTGGCAGGAATTTAAAATTTTTCTCCATCAGTGTTCAGCAATCTATATAAACAAATGAGGATAAAAGAAGAAGTATATCTTTTTTAAAATATTTTTTATTATTTTTTTAAATTTTTTTAACATTTATTTTTGAGAGACATAGAGACAGAGTATGAGCAGGGGAAGGGCAGAGAGAGAGCGAGATACAGAATCTGAAGCAGGCTCCGGGCTCTGAGCCGTCAGCACAGAGCCCGACATGGGGCTCGAACTCACAGACTGTGAGATCATGACCTGAGCCAAAGTCGGCCGCTTAACCAACTGAGCCACCCAGGTGCTCCGAAGTATATCTTTAAAAGCACAAAAAAATAAGAAGTGAACACTTCTAGAAATCTCACTTCGTGGTGAGCACAACAGAAAATCTTAGTTACATAAGGGTTTCTTTGCTGCTGCTGCTGCTGCTGCTGCTGCTGCTGCTGCTGTTGATGATGAGGATAACTTTAAATATGACTTATAGCCATGAGAAACATTTCAACAACTGGGATATAAGAGCTTCTACCAACCCCAGTACCCAGGGCTGTCTCAAAAATGCATGATGTGTTTCTTTTTATTCCCATTGAAGGCTTTTTCCACCACCACAAACATACATGCTCTGATAGCAGTGACTTCATAGAAGAGTCTAACTCCCACCTCTTCTCACAAGAGGTTGTACCAACCCCAACATCCAGCTCCTGCTCCCTGGCCCTACAAACCCTTGAACTTGGTAGGAGAAAAACATTATGGTACACCGGCAAGAAGACCAGACTGAGAGACTTGGAATCTATGCCCTGATGCTATCATAAACTGCAGGCACAGAGAAAGACCTGAGACACATCACTCACTTCTCTGTGCACTGGTTTGTCTATCATGTGGGCATTAGAAAACACAAGAGAGACAGTGGTAAACTGGCCAAAAATTTAATTTCCCCCCATGCTTTAACATTGCCTAAGGCAGTTAGGGGATTTAACAGTGGTTGAGTTTGGGAAACAAGGATTGCTACTGGAATACGCTCAAAGGACTCAAAGTAATGAAGAAAGAGAAATCCCAACTTTTGGGTCTGAAATTTTGGTGCACCCAGGAGTAAGGTTCCCTCTGAGCCTCTACACATCCCTATGTGTTCCCAGTAAATTTCCAGAAAATCTTCCACAACACCAGAGTCTTGGATTTTTTTTTCTTGAAGCCTCACCTGAAGAACCCCCTCTTATCCCAAATTTCTCCCTCTATCTCTAGTTTCATATCTTCATAGGAAAAAAAAGATGAGTGGGATTCGGGGTTCCTCCTCTTGGTCATTGCAAAACAATCACAGTATTTTCTGCTGGCAGAAAACAAAAGACTAAAAAAAAATATTTTTTTTAACCTTGGCATCTTTTAAAAGAGAATTAACGGTTGTGGTTTGTGTTGGAAGGAAAATATTTTGTCGACAAACAGGACTTGAGTACCTACAGTGCGCTTTGAGGTGGTGTGTGGTACAGAGCATTTTAGACATGTTCATCCCCCAAGAAAGTTCTAGTAGAATAGAAGTGGTAACACACACACACACACACACACACACACACACGCACTTCCAGTAATATGTTACTCAGTTGCCTAATAAACTGCAAGTCAGCAAAGACCAGAGGGAGAGAGTTGAGGGAAAGTATAACTATGAGTGTCAAAGAAAAAAAATCATCCTGGATATGATGAGCCAACAGAGGTTGATTCTGAGAAAACACAAAGCATTGATCAAGTCTGGTGGTCAAGTTAGGTGGAAACAAAGGACCAGAGAGTTTAAGAGCTGAGGTGGAGGGTTTTTAGAATATCTGTATTTGCTGATTGGCCTTATCTAATGGAAAAGTAAACTTTCTGGCATCTTTGTGACAACTTGGAGCCAGGGGCCCCACTGAAGTTAGGTTCTACCCTTCCACATAACTTGGGAGAAAGAGGTGCTGTCTTCCTTGAAGTTTCTCAGGTCCTAGAGAAAGAAAGTTGTAAAACTGAAATAAGGCTGGGAGAAGATTTATATCTCAAAGTGTCAGAGAAAGGATTTAAAGTAACAAGCTTTGTAAAGTAAATGCTATAAGAAAACAGAGGTAAGTGTCTGGAATCAGAGGGGAAAAAACTGTCCAATTGCAATCACACTGAAGGGAACATTAAGGCCATCTTGGTGACGAGAGATAACAGAAGGATCTGAGATTACTTTGTTTAAAAAGCCTAAGAGACAGTATATCTGACCCCATCTCATTTAGGAAATGGATTGGTGCTGCAGAAAGAGGCCATCCCTATATTCAGGTTTGCCAGATTCCCTATAGGAATTGAGTAACTGAAAGATTCTAGAAAGTGCAGCCGGTGGGAGGTACTTGCCATCTGGGGCAGGGTATGTACAAGAAAACTTCCTCAGATCTGTAAACTGATGGATTTGCATAGGCAGTACTGAGAGAGGAAGAAAAGCAATGCATTTGCCTCCTGGTCCCCTCCAAGGCAGATTCCAAAGAACTAGGACAGTAATTGGAATTATCTGGGTAGGACTCTATCATTAGCCTGGGGAACAAAGGCTTCCCCTGCTCCTCTCTCACCTTAGCTCTCTCCTGCATCTGCTTCACTCCACCCTCTCGTTTGCTACCAAGGACAGCCAACCTCCTCTGCCTGGGTCCCCAGCACAGTTTGTGCACAGATGGATAGGACAGAGTTCCAGGGAGTTCGCAGATGGACAACTGCTCAGAGTCTCCAAGCCAATTTGCAGTTCCCACCTCTCAGGTGCGGGTGAAAGGAGAGGAGTGGGTGACAGAGTGGGTACCCAGTTTAGGAAAAATGGAATGGAGGTGTGGCAGTTTGTGGCTCAGGAGTTGTAGTGAGTGGGAAGGCTCCATAATCTCAGTAATGTTCCCAGATTCTTGTGCACCCCTCCTTATCAGCAGTCCTCATCAGGACAATCCAGCCATTATACCGTAGTAAGCCCAACATATCGAGGCCTGACAATCCTTAACCAACTAGGCCACCCAGGCATCCCTGAGGCCTGACAATCCTTGAATGTCACAGCTTGAAAGGAATGTGAAGAAATCGTCTGTGAGGAAAAAAAGGCCTAGAGAAAGGAAATAAATGTAACCGAGACCACATGTGGAGCAATGGACAGATTATCTAAGCAGAACCAACAAGAAAATCATGGTCTTGAATGACACACTGGACTGGATGGACTTAACAGATATATTCAGAACATTTCATCCTAAAGCGGCAGAATACCCATTCTTCTCAAATGCACATGGAACGTTCTCCAAAATAGATTGTATGCTGGGTCACAAATTAGCCCTCAACAAGTACAAAAAGATTGGATTCATACCATGCATAGTTTCCAACCACAACACTATGAAGCTTGAAGTCAACCACAAGAAAAAAATTGGAAAGTCCTCAAATACATGGAGGTTAAAGAACATCCTACTAAAGAATGAATGGGTTAACCAAGAAATTAAAGAGGAAATTAGAAAGTGCATGGAAATTAATGAAAATGAAAACACGACAGTCCAAAGGTGGTCATAAGAGGGAATAATTTGGCAATCCAGGCCTTCCTAAGGAAGGAAGAAAGGTCTCAAATACATGACCTAACATGACAGCTAAAAGAGCTGAAAAAAGAATAGCAAATAAAGCCCAAAACCAGAAGAAGAAGGGAAATAATAAAGATTAGAGCATAAATCAATGATATTGATATAAAAAAATAGTAGAACAGATCAACAAAACTAGGAGCTGTTAATTCTTTCTTTGAAAGAATTAACAAAATTAATAAACCCCTAGCCAGATTTAACAAAAAGAAAAAGGAAAGGACCCAAATAAATAAAATCATGAATGAAAGAGGATAGATCACCACCAACACCATGAAATAGAAAGAATAATAAGAGAATATTATGTGCAATTATACGACAACAAATTGAGCAATCTGGAAGAAATGGATAAATTCCTAGAAACATGTAAACTACCAAAACTGAAACAGGAAAAAAAATAGCAAATATGAACAGACCATAACTAGCCAAGAAATTCTATCAGTAATCAAAATTCTCCCAAAAAACAGAAGCCCAGGGCGGGATGGCTTTCCAGGGGAATTCTGCCAAACATATAAAGCAGAGTTAATACCTATTCTTTTTAAAATGTTCCAAACAATTTTGAGAGTCTTAGCAGAAAACCATGGGGAAGGGGAAGAGGGGAAAGGAAAAGAGACACAGAGAGGGAGGAAGACAAAACATAAGAGACTCTCAAACTCTAAGAACAGACTGAGGGGTGAGGGGGTTGTGGGAGGGGGGAGACTGGGTGATGGGCACAGAGGAGGGCACTTGTTGGGATGTGCACTGGGTTTTGTATGTATGGAAACCAATTTAACAATAAATTATTTTAAAAAATAATAAAGAAAGAAAGAAAATGTTCCAGACGAAAGAAATGGAAGGAAACCTTTCAAACTCATTCTATGAGTCCAGAATTACCTTGATTCCTAAACCAGACACCTCACTAAAAAGTAGAATAACAGACCAATTTCCCTGATAAACATGGATGCAAAAATTCTCAACGAGGTATTAATAAATCGAATCCAACAATACATTAAAAGAAATATTCATCATGATCAAGTGGGATTTACTCCTGGGCTGCAAAGTGGTTCAATATCTGCAAATCAATCAATGTGATACACTACTTTAGTAAGTGAAAAGATAAGAACCATGTGATCCTCTCAATTGATACAGAAAAAGCAACTGACAAAATACAGTATCCTTTCTTGATAAAAACCTTCAAGAAAGTAGGGATAGAAGGAATATACTTCAACATCATAAAAGTGATATATGAAAAACCCACAGCTAATATCATCCTCAATGGGGAAAAACTGAAAGCTTTCCCCCTAAGGTCAGGAATATGACAGGGATGACTACTCTCACTGTAGCAGAATTCTGGCACAGAGAGTCATGACACTAAGGCTTTTACTTCCAGGAAGCAACTTTACTCCTGCTGGCACCACTCAGTTGGGTTCGTACCCAAAGAACTGAGTCCCGAATGCAACTTGCATGGTTTTTTATATAGTTTTTACTTCTTTGTCTCCCATATATGGTAACACAAACATGTAGTCTGATTAATTGGTCTCGTGTTACAAGGTTGTGTGGATGTTGTTACCTATGTATTTAGCCAGGTTGCCTTGAGGGTTTTTTTTCCTTAGGGACCCTACCACATCACCACTGTTGTTCAACATAGTACTGGAAGTCCTAGCCTCAGCAATCAGACAACAAAATTAAATAAAGGCATCCAAATTGACAAAGAAGTCGAACTTTCACTCTTCGCTGACAACATGATACTCTACCTGCAAAACCCAACGGACTAGGCAAAAAAAAAAAATGCTAGAACTAATACATGAATTAAACAGGGTCACAGGATAGAAAATCAATGTACAGAAATCAGTTGCATTTTTCTACACCAATAATGAAGCAACAAAAAGAGAAATCAAGGAGGGGCTCCTGGGTGGCTCAGTCAGTTAAGTGTCTGACTCTTGATTTTAGCTCAGGTCATGATTTCACTGCTCGTGAGTTTGAGCCCCACATCAGGCTTTGCACTGACAGTGCAGAGTCTATTGGAATTCTCCCTTCTTCTCTTTCTGTCCTTCTCTCTCTCTCTCTCTCTCTCTCTCTCTCTCTCTCTCTCTCTGTCTCTCAAAATAAATTAAAAAAAAAACTTTTTAAAAAGAGGGGGGGTGGAGTGCCTGAGTGGCTCAGTTGGTTAAGTGTCTGACTTTGGCTCATGTTATGATCTTGCAGTTGATGAGTTTGAGCTCCACATCAGGCTCTGTGCTGGCAGCTCAGGGCCTGGAGCCTGCTACAGATTCTGTGTCTCCCTCTCTCTCTGCCCCTCCCCCATGGGCACTCTGTCTGTCTGTCTCTCAAAAATAAATAAACATTAAAAGAGAGAGAGAGAAATCAAGGAATCAATCCCATTTACAAATGCACCAAAAACCGTAAGATATGTAGGGATAAACCTAACCAAAGAGGTAAAAGATCTGTACACTGAAAACTGTAGAAGCCTTATCAAAGAAATTGAAGAAGACACAAAGAAATGGAAAAACATTCCATGCCATGGATTGGGAGAATTAATATTGTTAAAACATCTTTATTACTCAAAGCAAATTACATATTCAATGCAATCCTTATCAAAATAGCACCAGCATTCTTCACAGAGCTACAACAAACAATTCTAAAATTTATATGGAACCATAAAAGACCCCGAATAGCCAAAGTAATGTTGAAAAAGAACACCAAAGCTGGGGGCATCACAATTCCAGACTTCAAGCTGTATTACAAAGCTGAAGTCATCAAGACGGTATGGTACTGGCACAAAAACAGACACATAGATCAATGAAATAGAACAGAGAACCCAGAAATGGACTCACAAATGTGTGGCCAACTAATCTTCAACAAAGCAGGAAAGAATATTCAATGGAATAAAGACAGTCTCTTCAGCAAACGGTGCTGGGAAAACTGGAGAGCGACATGCAGAAAAATGAATCTGGACCACTTTCTCACACCATACACAAAAATAAACTCAAAATGGATGAAAGACCTAAATGTAAGACAGGAAACCATCAAAATCCTATAGGAGAAAACAGGCAACAACCTATTTGACCTCGGCTGAAGTGACTTCTTGCTGGACATGTCTCTGGAGGTCAGAAAAACAAAAGCAAAAACGAACTATTGGGACCTTATCAAGATAAAAATCTTGCGTACAGCAAAGGAAACAATCAACAGAACTAAAAGGCAACTGATAGAATGGGAGAAGATATTTCCAAATAACATATTGGGTAAAAGGTTAGTACCCCAAATTTATAAAGAACTTATCAAACTCAATGCCCAAAAAACAAATAATTCAGTTAGGAAATAAGCAAAAGATATGAATAGACACTTTTCCAAAGAAGACATCCAGATGACTAACAGACACATGAAAAAATGTTCAACATGACCTCATCATCAGGGAAATACAAATCAAAACCACAATGAGATACCACCTCACACATGTCAGAATGGCTAAAATTAACAACTCAGGAAATAACAGATGGTGGAAATGCAGAGAAAAGGGAACCCTTTTGCAGTGTTGGTGGAAATGTAAACTGGTATAGCCACTCTGGAAAACAGTATGGAAGTTCCCCCCAAAATTAAAATAGAACTACCCTATGACCTGGAAATTGCACTACTAGGTGCTTATCCAAAGGATACAGAAGTGCTAATTCGAAGGATCACATGCACCCCAATATTTTTAGCAGCACTGTCTAAAACAGCCAGATTATAGAAAGAACTCAAATGTCGATGGACTGACAAAGGAATAAAGAAGATGTTGTATATATATACATATATACACACACACACACACACACACACACACACACACACACGATGGAATATTACTCAGCAATCAAAAAGAATGAAGTCTTGTCATTTGCAACAATGTGAATGGAACTAGAGTGTATTATGCTAAGTGAAATAAGTCAATCAGAGAAAGACAAATATATGATTTCACTCCTATGTGGAATTTAAGACACAAAACAGATGAACATAGTGGAAGAGAAGGAAAAATAAAATAAGAGAAAAGCAGAGAGGAAGGAAACCATAAGAGACTCTTAGAGAGAAAACAGGGGTGCCTCAGTGCCTCAGTGGGTTAAGCGTCTGACTTTGGCTCAGGTCATGATCTTGCAGTTTGTGAGTTTGAACCGCATGTCAGGCTCTGTGCTGACAGCTTAGAGCCTGAAGCCTGCTTCGGATTCTGTGTCTTCCTCTTTCTGCCCTTCACCTGCTTGCTCTCTGTCTCTCTCACTCTGAAAACTGAATAAACATTAAAAAAAATTTTAATAGTAAATAAACATTAAAAAAAGGCAGAACAAACTGAGGGTTGCTGGAAAGGAGTTGGGGGGGATGGGCTAAATTAGTGATGGACATTAAGGGGGGCTCTTGTTGAAATGAGCACTGGGTGTTGCATGTAAGTGATGAATCACTAAATTCTACTCCTGAAACCAATACTACACTATATGTTAACTAACTTGAATTTTAATAAAAAAATGGAAAATAATAATAAAGTAAATAATAAATAAGAACTACAGAGAGTCCTGAAGTCTGCTGGGTGGAAGAAGAGAATTGCAGGGTACTGTTGGAATGGGGTAGGAGGGACCAAGTGTACTTAGAGGGTATAGACTTCCAGAGTTGTGATAATCCAAGGCTCTGATGATTATTTCACGTTAGCTCTTCCCAGGTATCTGGCTCTAGTTAGATTCAGAGTTCCAGAGTATAGTGAGGATTTGAACCCCAAAACTTGAGGCCCTAAATTTACAGAAAGAAATACACTTACATGGAGCGTTTGCTACACAGCTATGTGAATAAGCAAGGTGTATTATATGCCGAAGTTCTCAATTACAAAGATACAAATATTCCTCCTATCTAGTATATTGGGTGGATCAATTAATGGAATAATGGAATAAAAAGTGCTCTAAAGACAGCAGTGTGCATTCTAAGCAGGATTCAAATAAGACAGAAAACCCTGATTCATGGCATCAAAATGTCAGCACAGTGAGGAGGCAGGACTAGAATCAAGCCTCTCCCTAAATGTGTGATCTTAGGCAAGTGACTCAAGTTTTCTGTGTCTCAGATTCTTTAATTAACAAGGTGCTGGTAATGTCAAAGTAAAAATTGCACCAAAAAGTAAATAAAAATTAAAAAATAAAATATAAAAAAAGTAAAAAGTGGACCAAAATTAAACAGGCAAGAAAGACTTCTTCATGGCGATTGCAGTAGTGGAGAGAGACCAGAACTAAGCCTGGCCTCAACTCTGCTGAAGCCAGGGTGATAAAACTTTTAAGAGCTGGACTAAGCTAATGGAAAAGTACTGGAGGACCATAGGTCATCATAGGCCATCCGTATTTGCTAATTGGCTTTATTAAAGTTAAAATCTCTCTTATATCTTTATGGCAGGAGGTACTTTTTATGACTTGGAGCTAAGGCAGCCTGTACTGTGAGACTCAGCCTCCCGCAGAAATTAGGAGATAACTGTGCTATTTGATTACTGTATTCAAAAAGAGCTCCCTGTCCTCAAGAAAGATTTCCATGAGTTGTAAAAATAGCCAGAAACTGGGAAGAGATTTACATCTCAAAGGGGCAGAGGAAGAATATACAATGGTAAGTTCCCCAAAGTAAACACTATAAGTAAATGGAGGTCAGGGGCCTAGAATCTGGAAGAAGACGGACTGAAGTCCAGTCAGATTGAAGGGAATATTAAGTCCATCTTGCTCAATAATGATAATACTATTCAATTCATAAGCATTGAATGAGTTTGAAATGATTAATGTTAAAAAGGAAGTCTCTGATTTCTCCCATTTTTGAGCTTCTCTAAATTTTTGGGACATGCTGACTTTCATACAGAAAAACAGTATTTTCTGCAGAAACAGATTAAACGACTATCTCAATTACCTGGTCATCAGCTTGTGTTCTTTGACGGTTTTCCAAGGAAAATTTTCAATTTGCAGCCAGGAAATTTTCAATTTCCTGCACTCACTCAGTACATATTCTGCTGCCTGTTCCAACATCTGCACAGCCTCTCGGTTCCAGGAAGTATAAACTAACTTCAGGAAGTATAAACTAACTGGTCTTTATAAACCAAACCACATTAATGATGTGAATTTTATAGGGGTGACAAGTTCAACGTTCAGTGCTTGTTAAGATCTAATCCAAAATGACTGTTGTATTATCTCTTGATGACCACATTCATTTCCCCTATAGTACCTCTTCGTTAATGTGAGGATTGCAATGACTGGCATGGGGGTGGCCAGAGATGACATCTCCCTTTGATCATCTTTCCTTACTTGCATCTCTGGGCACAGGTGTTTTCATAAATGACTATGACTGGAAAACCTGAGCTCAGATGGCAAATACCTCTGAACAACTCCAATGAAAATTATTTTAGAAAAATTCTTCTGTCAATGAGAAGAAATGAAATCTGGCCATGTGTAGCAACATGGATGGAGCTGGAGGGTGTTATCTTAAGTGAAATAAGTCAGTCAGAAAAAGACAGATACCATATGTTTCCACGAATAGGTGGACTTTGTGAGACTAAGCAAAAACCAGGGGAAGGGCTAGATGGGAAAGGAAAAAAAGACACAGAGAGGGAGGGAGACAAAACATAAGAGACTCTCAAAGACTAAGAATAAACTGAGGGTGATGGGGGTGAGGGAGGGGGGGAGAGTGGGTGATGGGCATTAAAGAGGGCACTTGTTGGGATGAACACTGGGTGTTATATGGAAACTAATTTGAAAATAAATTATTTAAACAAAAATAAAATAAAATAAAATTCTTCTGTCATAAGAAAATTTCTTTCGTTGTTGTTGAGTGCATGACAAAATTACCATTCCTTAATACAATTTTCTCCCTCCAAATCATGTCTATGACCATAGCTGGTCACCAGTGAAGAATCACATGCAAGCAGGTGATTTCTGTGCACGAAAGTACACAGACAACATGGCTGCATGGGTTCATAACCCTACATACCTTACCTTCTGCATATGTCATACCTCAATCAGATTGATTAAGACAAAGTGACTCCATTCCAGCCACAGAGGAAACACAATCATGTAAATTTTATCAACTGAACTTTATCCCTTACTCTGTATAAGCCTCAGGTTCCTCATTGGTTAAAATAGGCATAATAATATGAAAGCAGCTTTCCTCTCAACTAATTGTCGTGAAGATCAGGTAAAATAATAAAATAATGCTTTCTCAACTGAAAAATCATATATATAATAAAGCATTATATTGCATCTTCTTACAAGCCACCACTTCCCAAACTGACCTATAAATTCATTTTTATACTATACTCAAATTAAATAAAAATATAGCTATATTTAAAAAAAAGCTGCATTGTTCACCCTTCATCCCTGTTGACTTTAATCAGTGTGATCAGGATATAGAACCTTCATGAGGGTACCTTCTGATCTTGGCACATGTAGGAGGAAAAGAGGTTGAACACAGGATTGTCAGTAAGAAACCTTGGCTCTTGCCTTGCCATGGCTCTTGCCTGCTGCCTGACCCTGAACAAGGCTCTTTCCATCACCTGCCATGAAGGGAGAACCCGAGTAGCCCAAGAAAGGCACAGTGAAATTGTTGGCTCATAGAAAGGCATTGGTGGACAGGTTGCCAACAAATTGACTGGACCAAATCCACAGAGGTTTGGCCACAACCATTTAAAAATGACTTACCTGCGGTGCCTGAGTGGCTCAGTTGGTAAGCATCCGACATTGGCTCAAGTCATGATCTCATAGTTCATGAGTTCAGGCCGTGTCAGGCTCTGTGCTGAGAGCTCAGAGCCTGGAGCCCACTTTGGATTCCATGTCTCCCTATCTCTCTGTTCCTCCCCTACTTGCACTCTGTCTTTCTGTCTCAAAAATAAAGATTAAAAAAAAATTTTTAATGACTTATCTGGATGCCTGAGTAGCTCAGTTGTTAAGTGTTATGATCCCACAGTTTGAAAGTCCAAGCCCCACATCAGGTTCTGCTGACAGCTCAGACCCTGGAACCTGCTTTGGATTATGTGTCTCCCTCTCTGCCTCTCCCCCAGTCATGCTTTGTCTCTCCTTCTCTCCTTCAAAAATAAATAGGCATTAAAAATTTTTTAATAAAAAATAAAAACGACTTGCCTATTGCCACAATAGAATAACCTTTCTTGTGAGTAGGTCAGTTTCCCCAGATATGTAGCCAATAAGTGGAAGGCAAACAGAGCCTGAAATAGGAAATAGAAATGCCTGGGGGAAATCTCATACACCCAAAGGACACTTTGCTAAGGATTTTTTGCAATATTTGCTTCTGAGTTTCCTCATATGATAGTTTTCCATTGCTGTGGTAACAAATAACCACAAAATTACCATCTTAAAACAGTATGCATCTCATCATTTCTGTGGATCAGAATTCAGGGAACTACTTGGCTCAACTGGATTCTCTGCCTAGGGTCTTAAAAGGCAGGAGGAATTATGTTCCTTTCTGGAGATCCTAAGGAAGAACCTGCTTCCAAGGTCATTCAGGTCATTAAAGAATTCACTTCCTGCTCAAGTGATCCCATTCCTGTCAAATCTGCAGAAACACATTGAACCATTTATGTTACTCAGATATTTCTGCCTTCTACCTCTGCCTTCCTCTTTTGCTTTTTGAGGCTCACAGGATTACATTGGGCCCAACTTGATAATCCAGGACAATCTCCCTATTTTAAGATCAACTATAGTAACCTTAATTACTGAAATTCCCCTTTTGTCATATAACACAACATATTAATTAGTGTGCTATCTCTTTATATTTGCAATTCTGGGGATTAGGGCCTCTGATCATTTTGGAGATCATTCTTCTTCCTACCTCACCTTCTACATATATAAAATACCTGTGTGTGTGTGTATGTATGTGTGTGTGTGTGTGTGTGTGTATTCATGCACAGTTCTCATCTTCTACCTAAATGTATATATTGGCATGTATGTATATGTATGTGTGTATGTGTATGTGTATATATATGTGTATGTGTGTGTGTGTGTATATATATATATATATATATTTCTGTGAAGACTGTCAAACTTCATTAATATTATTGCCATTGTTGCAGTTGCTCAAATACAAACCTTCAAACTATGCCTCACTCTTCTTTTTTTTTCACAATCCATGCCCAACTACACAGCAGTCTAAAGCTCCACCTTTAAAACACCAAGAAACAGAGAACTTCACATCAACTCCATTGTTTCCTGGACATGGTCAGCAGCATAGGTGGCCTGAAATAGCTTTCTATCCTTTGTGTTTGCACATACACTGTCTTCCTATTTTCCATCTTTAAGAAATTAGCCATAAGTGTCATGTTAAAATGTTGCTTCCTGTCATGTAATTCCTCTGCTTTCAATCCTTTAAGGCTTAAAATCTTTCAGCAAAATGCGAAGTCTTCATGATGCCGACAAGCTCTACCTGACCTGGCCTTAGACTCATAGGTGGTTGGAGTCAGAGTACATGTGGCTACAAATCAAAGGAAGGAAGTGGAAAGAATGGAGTCAGCTAAGAACACTGACAGTGAGGCATCAGGATTTTATTTCTGACACTAGGAAAATTTTCTTAAAAATTTAATCCTCACAACTGATAACTGGTAACTAGCAATCAACTGTGGTTACTCTGTGACTGTGTGGCATAAGATATAAGTGAGACCACTCTGTAATCCTTAATGGACGCACCGCCACAGGACATGGTTCCATAAAAAGTAATCAATCATCCCCCTTTAGTGGTAAGCATGTGTGATTACAACTGTTCTGTCAATAACAAATCTCTATGCCAAATTGTTTCCTCTCCTTCTTTAGATGAAAATTTTTGAGATACCTGCAGCTGTAAGGTCCATTTAGGAGACATAAACCATACAAAATAAGAATAAGAAATGTTGAGACCTGTTATTATGTGAAGAATGTATAGAACATGTAAAGATATGCAACGTTTCTAATATATTAAAAAGAATTCAATGAGAATTCAGAAATAGCAGATACAGAGAGCATCTACCACTGCTGAAACTGGACCCGCGTTCCAAATTCAGAAGAAGGATTCTGAGGCTTAGAATTCACATCTTGGTGGAGAAAATATGGACATTGCCCACTGCATTGCAGGGACATGCTGAACTGCTATAGGAAGCGACCTGCAGGCAGGAAACAACTCACTGCGGATGATGGAACTGGGTGGGAGGCTACTAGTGGGGAAAGGGAGAGAAGGAGCTACTGGGAAGCTACCACAGTGGGGACAGCAAAACCTCTTGGGACAACTGCTAGGGCACCACATCTTACTCCAGAAATGGAATTTGCAATTAGGAACCTCAGACAAGGAAAACCTCTAGGGTCAGATGTCCTCCCTAGTACCTTTCATCAAGTACCTAGGGAAGAATTTACACTAGTTCTATACTTAGAAACAAATAAACACCACCTCCTAGAAAATGTAAGAGGAGAAACTTCTTAGGTTGCTTTTATGAGGCTATGATAACTTTGATCCCAAACCTGACAAAAAGATGAAAATACATAAAATCACATGCCAATAGTCTCATGAATGCAGCCTCTTACAGTCACACACTAGGTACACAAAACAAATAGCTTTAACAAAATATATACAAAAGGGTAAACAGCAGACAAAGTGTATCCAAGGAATGCAAGGTGCAGTAACATTTGAATGTTAACTAGTGTAATCCAACAATTTAACAAAATAAATGAGAAAACACATGTAATCTTCTCAATTGGTGCACATAAATTATTTTAAAGAATCAAGACATAGTCGAGAGAGAGAGAGAAGAAAATTACTCTCAGTAAAATAGGTATTGAAGATATCTATTCATCTGCTAAATAGCATCTATAAAATGCTATAGCTAATAGTATATACAATGGAGAAGCCCTGAATGCTTTCCCTAATATCAGGTATCATAATTTTGTAAAGATTTCTGCTCTTATCACCTCTGTGTAATCTTTACAAGGGGTCTAGCCAGTTCAAAAGGCAAGAAAAACAGGAGAAGTCATAATAAGCTCAGAAATAATGAAGCAAACTGACTTTCCTTGCAGATAACATGATGGCACACACCATATACGCTTAACCATATACACTTGCACCCATGCACGTAAAAAAAGGTTACAAGAAAAAATAAGTAACTGAAAGTAATGTCATAAGACAGAAAGTCAAATATCAGAAGATTAATTATATATCCACATGTTAGCAATGATCAACTAGAAAATGAACATTTTAAAAACACTATAATAACAGCAGGAAAAATAAGTATTAATTTATGGATAAATTTATCCAAAAATGTGCCAAAACTCTACAGTGAAAGCTATAAAACATTGATAACAGAAATCAAATCACCATAAATAAATGTAGGTAATTATGTTCATGTCTTAGAAAAATCAATGACCAAAAGTTATGAATTTATCTATATCTTCAATTCAATCCCAATCAACTTTTCTGTAGAATTTTTTTGTAAAAAAAAATATATATATACATGACAAACTAAAAACTGACAGGTACAAGAAAGTAAATTGGGAGAAATCAACATGGCAGAAAAATAGGGGGACCTGAAGTTCCCTCCTCCCTCAAATACAGCAGTATTGAGGCCAAAAGACTTGGAAATCCAGGTATCAAGGCTATAGAGTGACAGAAACATCTCCAGGAGCCCATGGGGACAATTTGGTGGGCCATAGGTGAGTGATTGTCAATAGGGAGAGATTAATCAGGTGGTGTAGGCATGGAGGGGAGGGATCCCCTTCTGTGGAAAGAAAAAAAGGAAGAGAATGAAAGGCTGCGGGAATGTAGGATTGTATTTGGACAAAAGAAAAGCCATGGACTGGGGAACGGAAAAAACTGAGAAAGAACCAATTTCTAACAATATCCAGGATTGCAGGGCTTTCTCCGTACTGGGGCCTGCCGCCCTGTACACTCTTCTGGGGAGGAGGAGAACCAACCACAGGCTCGGTAGTGAGTTTAGAGGTGCAATCAGAGAGAGCAATCCCCTCCATTGAGTACTCTGGTAAGAAAGTCTATAGCCGCTCCAAGGACAAAAGTCCTTACAAGTCAGTCAGAGGCCCTGTGTCAGCTGACTGGGTGGAGTGGCACTACCTTGGACCTGGGGCCAGTAGAGAGGGATCCTTTAAATTTGGGGCCGGTTTGAATCCCAGCTGAGCATCTGGGAGGTGTGGGAGACTGTGGAGCAGGACAAAAGCAATGCTCATGCCCGCGTGGTACTGTGAGGATGGCCAGAATAGAGTGGTTTTGTTCACCCAGTCAGTGGAGGAGAGAATAAGGTATTGCCATTTTTCTCCCCATCACCAACAAGGTTGGGCTTCAGGGAATGGACAACAGTCCCACAGTGGAAGCAGGACCTGCCTACACCAAATCACAGCCCACAATGCCTGGTAACTGGTGTCTACCAGAGCAAGATTGACACTGACCAAACCAGAAGGCCTCTCCTCCAGACCAGCACAGCTACTGGTTCCAAGACACCACCAGGTATCAGTCTAGTGGTTTTACATTTTCAGTATTGATATCTGGTGAATTTTCATTATATAAATATTATATAATATAAAATATATAAAATTATATATATTGTTTTTTTCTTCTATTTCTTCCTCTTATTTCTTCGTATTAACCCATATAATTTCTCTGATTCACTGTCTGGTGATTATATTTTTCTATTCCTTTTCTCTGAGGAAAGGAAATAGAAATGACACCTGGCATTTCACTCTTTGTATGGGATAAGGCTTCTTCCACCACCACCCCTTTTTAATTTTTTTCTACAGTTACTTCCACGAACAAATCAAAACGAACCACCACTATGAGTAGGGAGATAAAGCAACCAGAGTCACAACAACAGACAACATGCAACACACACTCCAAACACACCTCCTGAAGGTCCATGCCCTGGACAGTGTATGAATTCTTTTGAAGATAGTAGTGCTTGCAGGTGCAGGACACAAAACAAGCTATTAAAATACATAAAGGACAGAAAATTCTCCAAAATGATGAAACAGAAGAATTCTCCTCAAAAGAAATTCCAGGAATAAATGACAACTAGAGAATTGCTCCAAACAGATATAAACATTATATCTGATCAAGAATTTAGAATAATAATCATAAGATTAATAGCTGGGCTTGAAAAAAGCATAGAAGACAACAGAGACTATTGCTGCAGGGTTCAAGGAACTAAGAAATAGTTACGACAAATTAAGAAATGCTGTAATGAAGTGCAGAATAAAGTAGATGCAGTGACAGCAAGAATGGAGGAAGCAGAGGGGAGAATACGTGAAATAGAAGATAAAATTATGGAAAATTATGAAACTGAGAAAAAGATAAGAAAATACTACACCATAAGGGAAGAATTAGAGACCTAATTGAGTCAATGAAAAATTATGATATCCATATCACAGGAGTTCCAGAAGACAAAGAGGGAGAGAAACAGACAGGTTTACTTGAATAAATTATACCTGAAAACTTCCCTAATCTGGGGAAGAGAGCAGACATCCAAATTCAGGAGGCACAGAGAACTCCCTTCAGGTTCAACAAGAATAGGTCTTCTCCAAGGCATATCACAGTGAAATTGGCAAAAACAAATATAAACAGAATTCTGATTTCAGCTAGGGACAAACAGGCCTTAACCTACAAGGGTAGGCACATAAGGGTAGTAGCATACCAGTTCACTGAAACTTGGCAGACCACAAGGCAATGGCAGCAAATATGCAATGTGCTGAATAGGAAAAATATGCAGCCAAGAATCCCATATTCAGCAAGGCTGTCATTCAGAATAGAAGGAGAGATAAAGGCTTTCCCAGACAAACAAAAACTGAAGGAGTTTGTGACTACTAAACCAGCACTGCAAGAGATCCTAAGGAGGACTCTGTGAGTGGAAAGCAGCAAAGACTACAAAGGACCAGAGACATCACAAGCATGAAAGCTCTGGATAACGCAATGACACTAAATCCATATCTTTCAATAATAACTCTGTAAATGGACTAAATGCCCCAATCAAAAGACATATGGTATCAGAATGGATAAAAAAACAAGATCCGTTTATGCTGTCTATAACAGACTCATTTTAGGCCTGAGGATACCACAGATTGAAAGCGAGGGAATGGAGAACCATTTATCATGCTACTGGAAGTCAAAAGAAAGCCGGAGTAGCCACACTTATATCAAACTAGATTTTAAATTAAAGGCAGTAACGAGATGAAGAAGGCCATTATATCATAATTAAGGGGTCTATCCATCAAGAAGAGCTAACAATTGTAAATGTTTACACCCCCAACTTGAAAGCACTCTAATACATAAATCAACTAATAACAAACATAAGCAATCTTATCAATAAGAATATGGTAATTGCAGGGGACTTTAACACTCCACTTACATCAATGGACAGATCATCTAGGCAGAAAATCAGTAACAAAACAATAACCTTGAACTGGACCAGATGGATTTGACAAATATATTCAGAACTTTTCATCCAAAAGCAGCAGAAAATACACATTTTTCTCGAATGCACATGGAACATTCTGCAAGATAGATCACATATTGGGTCACAAAAGAATCCTCAATAAATATAAAAGAATTGATATTATACCATGCATATTTTCCAATCACAATGCTGTGAAACTTGAAATCAACGACAAGAAAAAATTTTGAAAGTCTCCAAAAACACGGAGGTTAAAGACCATCCTACTAAAGAATTAAAGGCAATTAAAGAAGAAATTAAAAAATAGATGGAAGAAAATGGAATGAAAACATGACAGTCCAAACCTTTTGGGTTGAAGCAAAGGCTGTCCTAAGAGGAAAATACATTGCAGTCCAGGGCTAACTCACGAATCAAGAAAAAAATCCCAACTATAAAACCATAGTTGTTTTTAGGTGCACCTAATCATGCACCTAAAGGAACTATAAGTAGAATAGCAAAGAAACCCCAAAGCCAGTGAAAGAAGAGGAATATAAAGATTAGAGCAAAAATAAAATAAATAATATAGAATCATTTAAAAAAAAAACAGTAGAACAGATCAGTGAATCCAAGCACTGGTGTTTTGAAAGAATAAACAAAATTGATAAACTCCTAGCCAGACTTCTCACAAAGAGAGAGAACCCAAATTGATAAAATCATGAATGAAAGAGGACAGATCACAACCAACACCACAGAAATAAAAACACTTATGAGAGACTATTATGAAAATTATACGCCAACAAAATGGACAGCCTGGAGGAAATGGACAAATTTCTCTATACCCACAGACTAACAAAACTCAAATGGGAAGAAATAGAAAATTTGAACAGACCCATAACCAGAGAAGAAATTGAGTCAGTTATCAAAAATCTCCCAACAAATAACGGTCCTGGGCCAGATGACTTTCCAGGGCAAATCTACAAGACATTTAAAGCAAAGTTAATACCTATCCTTCTCAAGCTGTTCCAAAAAATAGAAACAGAAAGAAAGCTTCCATACTCATTCTATGAAGCCAGCATTACCTTGATTCCCATCCCAGAGATCCCACTAAAAAGGAGAATTACAGGCCAATATCCCTGATGAACATGAAGGAAAAAATTCTTAACAAGATACTACAAAATTGAATTCAACAGTATATCGCAAGGAATTATTCACCATTATCAAGTGAGATTCATTCCTGGGCTACAAGCCTGGTTCAATATTCGCAAATCAACTAATGTGATACATTACATTAATAGAAGAAAAGATAAAGAATTATTCACCATTATCAAGTGAGATTCATTCCTGGGCTACAAGCCTGGTTCAATATTCGCAAATCAACTAATGTGATACATTACATTAATAGAAGAAAAGATAAGAACGATATGATCCTGTCAATAAATGCTGAAAAAGTATTTGACAAAATAAAGCATCCTTTCATTAAAAGAAAAAAAAAAACCTCAAGAAAGTCAGGATACAAGGAACATACCTTAACATCATAAGAGTCATATATGAAAAGTCCACAGCTAAAATCATCCTCGATGGGGAAAATCTAAGCTTTCCCCCTGAGATCAGGAACACAACAGGGATGTCCACTCTCACCACAGTTGTTTAACATAGTGTTGGAAGTCCTAACCTCAGCAATCAGACAACAAAATGAAATAAAATACATACAAATCAGCAAAGAAGAAGTCAAGCTTTCACTCTTTGCAGACGACATGATATTCTACATGTAAAACCAGAAAGACTCCACTGAAAACTGCTAGAGCTGATATTTGAATTCAGCAAAGTCGCAGGATACAAAATCAATCTACAGAAATCAGTTGCATTTTTATACACCAATAATGAAGCAACAGAAAGAAAAATCAAGAAATCGATCCCATTTACAATTGCACCAAGAACCATAAATACTTAGGAATCAACCTAACCAAAGATGTAAAAGATCTGTATACTGATGACTAAAGAAAACTTATGAAAGAAATTGAAGAAGACACAAAGAAATGGAAAAAACATTCCATGCTCATGGATTGGAAGAACAAATACTGTTAAAATGTCAATACTACCCACAGCAACCTATACATTCAATGCAATCCCAATCAAAATTGCATCAGCATTCTTCTCAAAGTTAGAACAAACAACCCTAAAATTTGTATGGAAACACAAAAGACCCCGAATAGTCAAGTAAAATCGAAGAAGAAAACCAAAGTAGGAGGGACCACAATCCCAGATTTTAGCCTCTACTACAAAGCTGTAATCATAAAGACAGTATAGTACTGGCACAAAAACAGATACATAGACCAATGGAATAGAATAGATAACCCAGAATTGGACCCACAAATGTATGGCCAACTACTCTTTGACAAAGCAGGAAAGAGTATCCAATGGAAAAAAGTCAGTCTCTTTAGTAAATGGTGCTGGGAGAACTGTACGGCAACATGCGGAAGAATGAACTAGGACCACTTTCTTATGCCATATACAAAAATAAAGTCAAAATGGATGAAAGACCTAAATGTGAGACAGAAACCACCAAAACCATAGAAGTGAATAAAGGCAACAACTTCTATTACCTCAACCACAGCAATTTCTTACTTGACTCATCCCCGAAGCCAAGGGAAATAAAAGCAAAAATGAACTATTGGGACCTCACCAAGATAAAAAGCTTCAGCACTGCAAAGGAAACAATCAACAAATCTAAAGGCAATCAATGGAATGGGAGAAGATATTTACAATAACATATCAGATAAAGGGTTGGTATACAAAATCTATAAAGAATTTACAAAACTCAACACCCAAAAAACAAATAATCCAGTGAAGAAATGGGTAGAAGACATGAATAGACAATTTTCCAAAGAAGACATCCAGATGGCCAACAGACACAAGAAAAGATGCTCAACGTCACTCATCATCAGGGGAATGCAAATGAAAACCTCATTGAGGTACCACCTCACACTGGTCTGAGTGGCTAAAATCAACAACTCAGCAAACAACAGATGTTGGCGAGGATGCGGAGAAATAGGAAGCCTCTTTCACTGCTGGTGGGAATGCAAACCAGTACAGCTGCTCTGGAAAGCAGTGTGGAGGTTCTTCAAAAATTAAAAATAGAATTACCCTATGACCCAGGAACTAGGTCATTATCCAAAAGATTTATCTAGGAATTTATCCAAAAGATAAGAGGAGTTCTGATTCGTAGGGGCACATGTACCCTAATGTTTATAAAAGTGCTTTCAACAATAGCCAAATTATTGAAAAACCTCAAATGTCAATCAACTGATGAATGGATAAAGAAAATGTAGTTAATATATACAATGGAATACTAGTTGGCAATGAAGAAGAATGAAATGTTGCCATTTCCAACAATGTGGATGGAACTTATGCTAAGTGAAATAGTCAGAAAAAGATATCATATGTTTTCACTCATATTTGGAATTTGAAAAACTTAACAGAAGACCATGGGGAGAGGGAAGGAGAAAAAATAGTGTCAAACAGTGAGGGGGGGACCCATAAGAGACTCTGAAATACAGAGAACAAGCTGTGGGTTAATAAGGGGTGTGGGGGAGAGGGGAAAATGGGTGATGGAGATTGAGGAGGGCACTTGTTGTGATGAGCACTGGGTGTTAAATGTAAGCGATGAATCATGAGAATCTACTCCCAAAGCCAAGAGCAACCTATAAACACCGTAGGTTAGCTAACCTGACAATAAATTATATTTAAAAAACATGTAAATTGACAGGTAGCCAAAAACATCTTGAGAAATAACAAAGTTGGAAAATCATACCACCTGATTTACAAACTTCTACGGCTACATTAATCAAATCACTGGATTTTGACTTCAAGAAAGAGAAATGGGACCATAAGGCAGAACAGAGAATCTAAATATACACCCATGCATATACAATTAATTCATTTTTCACAAAAATGCTAAGGCTATTCAATAGAAGAAAGTCTTTCAACAAAGTATGCTGGAAAAAAAATACAACTACCTGTAACATAAACTATGATTCATACATCATATCATACACAAAAATCAAAGACTTGGTCATAAAACCTAACTATATGAATCATCCAGAAGGGACCTAAAATGTATCTTTCTCAATTTAGGAGTTGCTAATATTTCTTACAAAAAAGGAAAAAAAAACCCTAACAGGAAAAGAAAATTGAAAAACTGTATTTTATTAGAAGACCTTATGTTTCATTTACCATCTCTGTTCATTGAACAGTACTTCTTAGCAGCAGTAAGGTTTGTAACCTGAGAAGAATTATATTCCCATGGACCAAATTGATGAAGAATTGGTTTTTCAAAACTTTCATTGTATCTCCAGGATTGTTCCTTTACAATGTACACAAATTGCAAAGAATGGGTGCTTTGTTAACACCAGTACTCACACCCAGGTTACAGAATCCAAGAGCTACCAGGGGAGGTGTGGTGTGATTCACTTGCCCATATTAACTAATTTCACCTACAGCTGTTATTAAGCCAAACCTTTCTTACAAATATTGGATGCATTTTCTTGTTAACATCATTTCCCTTTGTTGAATTCAAGGGGAATGTGTCCTTTCTAGTTGATGGGGGCCTGACCTGAGCTTCTGCAGGCACCTCCTTTCAGGACCCAGGTATATGGAGAAAGCTATGTCAGCATTTCAATACTTTCTTAGCCAACATTTTCGTTTGTTTCATATTCTCACAAATTTAATTCCTCTACTAAATTCAAAAAGACATTTTCCTTATCTGAGTGCATCATACACGTAGCTTCTTTTTATTAGTTGCCTGGAGCCCATTTGCCTGACAATATATGCAACTCTTTGCTATAGCCCAAGAGACTATAATATCTAAACGCTTCTTTAGAACAGGAGCCTAACACTTTGTCCACTGCTAAATGAAGAGCTTTGAATTCTACTCACTGGACCAACTTAACCTTGTTCTCTCTCATCACAGTTGTAGTATCAACAGAGCCTGCTGAAAACTTACTTCCAGGGGCACCTCGGAGGCTCAGTTGGTTTTGCCTCCAACTCTTAATTTCAACCCAGGTTATGATCTCACCAATCGTGAATTCAAGTCCCACATCGAGCTCTGTGCTTACTTGGGATTCCCTCTCTCTCTCTCTCTCTCTCTCTCTCTCTCAAATAAATAATTTTTTAAAAACAACAACCAACTGACTTCCAAAGAGCAACACAGGCCTCAACTTAAGAGCTCCTGTTGGTAGTCTTTCCATCCTTCATGCCCAGGACCACTCAGAAATGAGGTCAGGGATGTCCTGGCAATTCTATTTTTTGCAAGCAAGTAGCAACACAACCTGTTTGTTTTGTGTGGAACATTCCCTGAACTTCTTTTGCTAGAATGCAGAAGAAACTTAAAATTAATTGCCACTCTATGAGTGGACTCTACCGAGCTGCCCATACATATTCAACTGTACGTATGGCATCACCCAAGACACCAGAGGAAGCAAAAGGTGTTTGTATCCTCAGAATCACCTGATACTCATCAATGAAAGAACTTGTTTTATCAAATACCACGGACAAGCTAACAACTATCTTTCAAATAGTCTGGGAGAAGGATCTGCTTCAAGTAGTTTTCAAATCCAAAACCCAAGACAACTTTGCAAAGAAATCCTATTTGGTTTCAGCCCAAATTTCCAGATTCCAGCATATGGATGATGGCAGAAACTTCTATTATATAGTCACATCCTATGGACTCATAGGGATTACCTGGGGCCAACTCTCAGTCACTCTACTAACATTTTTGGCTCAGGGTCCACTGAAATTCAGATATCTTTCTCCTGACCTTGTGAGAAGAGGTTAACAGGATTGTTACATGAGGAGTGTGATTTTGCCAAAACCAGAATACTTCTAATAGTTTTTGAACTTCTTATTTATTAGCATGATCTGAAAAATACTACAACATGTTGCAGAGTTGGGCAATATCCTGTTGCTCCAACTGACATAATTATCAGAAATTCAGCAGATGCAACATGTCCTGGAATATTAGCTGGCTATTTCAACTACGCTTCCATTCTTCTATGGATACTAAAGGTTTTCATTCTATATAGTTTATTCCTCTGAGGAAGGAATATTCACAGTATGTGCTAATTTTCCCCTAATGACCATTAACTCCAAATCTAACTAAATTATGGAAATATTCTAATATACCCAAATATCTCTCTGGATATACGGTACACCAAGATTTACTCTATTAAAATTCTATAGTGCAAGGGTGACTCAAAGTACTATGGAAAAGAAGGTGTTAGCTAACTCTATGAAGGTCTACCCATCCCACTTGGCCTATTGCACTTCCCAAATAGCCTTGATCACATCGGATCCTGCTCAAACAATCAGAATACACCGATTTAATCTTCAATAGTCTCCTATACACCTTATCCACTTGCATACCAAAATTGTTTTTAAAAAATAAAAAAGATTTAGTGCAAATCAAATTCTAAACACAATCATTTCCTTACAGAGTATTGACATGTTGTTCTTTTTGAGTTGAGCACTGATAGTGTTCTGCTCATCAGAACTAGGGCAAGGTTAAAGATTCCCATTTAGCAAGTGTGCGAAAACTAGGCAGATGTCCACAGTTGAAATGATGAAGACAACTTAACTCATTCGTATGTAGCATACATTCCAATTATGCATTCAGATATTAAAGACTGACAGCCAAAAACCACCAGGAGCAGCTGTAGCTCAGAAGCTTGAAACCATTATCATTGCTGTGGGGGAGAGCATACACCAAGGGGAATTGCAGAGAGGTGTCTTAGTTCAAGGGTGTTAGAAAAGAGTTATATAAGATTTGGGCTTGTATTAGGTGTATTGGAGGAGGTTGTAGAGAAGCAGTCAGCTGCCCGGGGTTGAATCTGTCAGGGGGCATGAGTATGCTGTGATTGGTTATCTTAAGAAAACTTTTGCATAAGGAGAAGAGAAGAATAAGGTAAAGCCGTGATACGTTTTGAAGCAGCAGTCACATATTAACTAGGAAAACGGGATATGTGCTATTGTGGGTTTGGACCACTAACATCACTTTTGGCTGTATTGAAACATAACTGGAAAGTGATCTGTATTTGACAGAAAGAGAACAGGGGCGGGGCAGAGAGAGAAGGACGGGAAGAATCTTAGGCAGGCTCCACCACTAGTGCCAGGTGGTGGGAGGGTTATGCAGCCTCCATCTCATGACCCTGAGATCAAAACTAAGCCCAACACAAATGCTTAACCAACTGAGCCACCCAGGGGCCCCACTATAAAGTGGTCTTAATTTATGATCTCTTCATCACAGTCACTGAGTGCCCTTGTCTGCTGTTGGTCTTCTGTGACAATTTTATGTCCAACAGGAGAACACCATGTCTGAGCTCTCAGCCCATGTCAGCCCCTAACAACTGAAAACCTGCTGACACAAGCCCAACTCCCACATGGCAGGGCTGCTTTCCTCCTACTCACCTGCTATGTCATTACAGGTAAGAGAAGAATTATGGCTCAGTTAACAGGAGAGGTTGATGGAATCCACAATGGACACTGGTGCCTAGAAAATGTTGCTTAGTGCATTCATGCTACATAAACCTATAGTCTCTAGTGATGCACCCAGAAGGCGGGCCTTATATGTAAAAATTGGGTAGATATGTACAAAATCCATTTCACAGTGACACACGAAGGACTAAATAAAATTCAAGGTATCTGCCACTAAGGACTGATGAAAACATTGGACAACCACTTCCCAGCATCTTAAAAATAATCAAATCTTTTGATGTTGCTCAATGTTAATTTTATTTGAAAGCAGACAAACTGATTAGAGATAGGAGAGACATGAGAGGCCTGGTACGGAGTTGGAGTAAATCAAACAAAAGGACA
>PITB01016012.1:0-41339 GCA_004024585.1 Paradoxurus hermaphroditus
GGCTGTGGTTTCAAGTACACAAGCCTGTGGTTTGATTCCAACCTTATTTAGCTATTCTTCTATAAACATTACTATGAGTTCAGTGTGTTTCTGAAAATTCATATGTCGAAATCTTAAAACCCAGTATCTCAAAAGTGAACTTGAAATAGGGTCATTACAGATATAGTCAAGTTTAAATGATATCATTGGGTGGACCCTAATCCAATGTGACTAGTATCCTGAAAAGGGGAAATTTGGACACGGACACAGATACACATAGAGGGAAGATAATTTGAGGAGACACAGAGAGAACACCATGTGATGATAAAGGCAGATGAGTTGAGTTTCTACAAGTCAAGAAACCAATTTTGCTAACACCTTGTTCTTCTAGCCTTCAGAACTGTGAGACAATACAGTTCTGTTGTGTAAGCCACCCAGTTTGTAGTAGTTTGTTACAGGTGCTCTAGCAACTAATAACAACCATGCTTTTGATAAATAATGTGTCTTCTGTGTTTTTGAGGATAAAAAAAAAATTGTGAGATATACCTGTAGATGAGTGTTCTGTGTTGCAAGAAAGTTGCCAGTGTTTTATCTTTCTGTAACCCTACTGATGTGCTTCACTAGGGCAAGTATTTTTGTCTTTGTATTTATTGATATAATCCTAGAGATCTGAATGGTATGTTTGGCATATGGTCGACACTCAATAGATATTTGTTGCATGAATGATTGAATCCTCTTATGAGAGTTGAAGGGTCTAACCATTACTTCTCCCTGAGTAGACTGCTATTCAACCATATCACAGATGTAGAGCAAGGGAATACTTATCAGCAGATACAAAAGATTTCTTCAGCAAATAGTTATAGGTCAGACTCATAAGGGAAAATATTACATTGAGCCTCTAAACTCCCATATTAAAGAGAGAACATCAGAAAGCTGTTTGTAAACTTTAGTTTCCAAATATCCATCATTGAAACCTGATGTAAGAAGAAATACTGAGAAATAAAAGCCATAATGGAACATAAACATGGAAATTACCTGCAAGTATCTTTGTCTAACCATTTAGAAGATGCCTTTAGATAGAGTTTTTACTCACCTGTCTCTCCAGAAGCTATAAAAATAATTGGACTTATTTTTTTTGCTAGATTATACACAATCTAGCAAATCTCAAGAGGTACATGTAAAACCAACTGTTGTTATCTCATTGCAAAAGAAAAGTATGAATGCACCTGACTTTTGCACAATTGCTAAGCAGAAAATAGAAACAAAATCCACACATTTAGTTTCTAAAATTGCACCATTGCAATTTAGTGGGGATAATAAGAGTATAGATGGTGCTTGACATAAAAATGGTTGGCCATAATGATTTTCCAACTTGCAATGGTGCACAAGCAAAAATGATGTGTATTTAGTAGGAATCATACTTCAAATATTGAGTTTGGATCTTTTCCCAGGCCAGTGATATGTCGTCCAAGCCTCTCTTGTGATGTGGGGCAGAGGAAGCCAATGGTGCATCCGGTCAGCCACCCGATCGGGAGGGTGAGAGACTGGTACACTTACAGCCATCTGTACCCACAAAAACCATGCTGTTCCTCACCTTCAGTACAGTGTGAGGTAAATTACACGAGGTAGTCAACGCTTCAATATAAGGTAGGATTTGAGTTAGGTGATTTTTGCCAAACTATGGGCTGATGTAAGTATTCAGAACATGCCTAAGTTAGGCTAGGCTAAGCTATGTGATTTGGTATGTGTACTAAATGCATTTTCCATTCAGGAAAATTTTCAACTTGTGATGGCTGTGTCAAGGTAACTTCATCTTAAATTGAGGCAGATCTGTAGTTAATTTGAACTGCCATTATGAGCCAGAAAAGGATCCAAGTCAGGACAAGTGCTGAGAGCTCAAAGTTTTGTCTATAACTCTGCCCAACATAAGAAGATGTCCAATGGGGAGAAAAAAAAAATCCCTTGTTTTAGCTGTTCTCATCTAATTTTTTGATTTGTTGGGACTATTCCTGATATTCCTGATACATAATTTTCTTTACAGAAGCTTCTATAAGGAATCTATGCTGAAATTTGTACAGCTTAATTTCTGTTGAAGGCCAGATCAAAGAAGATCAATAGATAATGATAGTAACATTATGTTATTTTTCATGTGATTAAGTCATAATAAAAAAAATAAAGTGGTTTGAGGTTGACTAGACATGTTTAAATCTCATCTATTTCTCAATTAAAATAGTATAGCAATATATATATTAATGTATATATACATACATATATAATGTGTATATATATATATATATATATAGAGAGAGAGAGAGAGAGAGAGAGAATTGCAAAGATCCAAGGGAATGGAAAATGGAAACAGGAAACCTTAGAGCAGATTTCATTAAAAATTACAGGAAGATCATGGTTTAAGAAGAAAAACCTAGTCACTGTTGCCTGTGTAGAATAATCAGCAAATAGGAAATATTCTAGTATGGAATATCAGGAATTGTCAGTAAATGTATGAAGAAATACATGTATGGTTTATAGTTGATAGGAAAGGGTAATTCATTTTTTTGACGACTCATAGATGTACAGTTTTCTGTCACAGGAACCAATCTAATGCTACAAAACACTGCAACCAGCAGTAAATAATCATCCTCCTGCCAACATTCCTATTGTTGTTGGGCCCCAAATTTTGGATGTGAGAGAAAGAACTTTAACTTGAATATGTATTTAAGGTCCATACCCTAATTATACTATACTTCTGTCTCTAGAATTTCCACTGTGATCCTCCTACTAAGATACAGAAAGAGAAGAAATTAAGACATGACATTTATGGCAACATTTTGTATGTCCAGACTCCTTGCACAATCATCTCCCACCTGGAAGGACGAAGTAGAGTATCTTTTCAGGAGGCACATTCCCAAGTGACTTGGGTACACTCCTTGACATTATTCTGATGTTCTTCTGGACAATGTGTACTCAGGTAAAGTGCTCTATGGAGTATGAGGGAAAGTTTAGAATTTATGATCAGATGGGATAGCCCCAATTAATAGCATCCCTTCAAATTCTTCCCTCTTCCCCTTTCCCTTACCTTGAACATGATTACTAATCATTAACAATTATCTAGACAATACGAGATAAAGTTCATACCAGGATCAAAAAAAGTCACCTGGCAAGGTTTTCCTCTTTTCTACACACCAGAATAATGTTATAGGTTCAGAATTATATTTTCCTTGATCATTTCATAAAATTGAGTATATGGATTTTCAGTCACAACTATTGAAACTGCTGATTCAATTTGGTTAGTATTGATAAGGAAATTCAGGTTTTATGTGTAACAGAGAAAGTTTTGTACATGCGTACATTATTGGAAATTACCTACTTATCTATTTTCAATAGGTATTTCTACTTAATATCTATTCAAACAGCAGTCCTATTTTATATTCTCAAAATTATCGATCTCAGCTGTACTTTATTTTTACACTTGATCTTAGTCAAAAGGCCGAGAAGTGATGTACTTTATTTTTTAATTTGTCATGAGATTTTAAAAATATTAATCCTGTCAAAGAATCAAACTTGTTTTTCTTTCCGTTCCTCTACCTCCTTTTCCTTATTTTTTTCTTTTATCTCCATATTTTATTTTCTTCTATTTTCTTTATTTCTTCTCTAATAATTTACTACTGTTTCTGTGTTCTAAGGGTTAAATTTTTTTAACTTTGGCTCTTTTTTACCTTCAGTCTTTTCATATTTTCTAAATTTTACATTTAAGGGTAAATTATTGTCATCTACTATTTTGTTTCCATCACACTAGTTTTAAGATGTAGTATTTTCACTGTCACTTATTTCAACATATACTAAATGTTATTATAATATTATTCATTGGTTTCTTGTTTAAATAAAATCATTTTCTTTATTTTTTAATAATAGCTGTTACTGTCATAACTACCAGGTATTTCCAGAAATAGCATTGTACCTCTAATAGTAGTGCTAATTAATTCCAACATACCCTGTAGGTTATGTGAGGACTCATGAATCACTTTATAGTGGTATATATTAGGCAACTTCTTTATATACATATATTATAGAAAAATACAGTTATAAAATTAAAAATAAAAAATGGTATTATACAGTAAAGGTAAAGCAAAGGGTGCCAGACATTGTCATTTTTTTTAACTCTATGTCCCTGACTAAGTTGTTTCTACATTTTTTAGTCTCCTTATTTTCTTATCAAAAACTCATTTGTTATAACATTTCTCAGGTTTGTGGGAAAGACTAAATTAGATATTTTATGTAAAATTTTTTCCAGCTATAAACTATTTTGAAGTTTTACTATAAGAAAATGACATGTTTCAGAAAGATGAAAAGCTTATGGTCTTAGCAAATACAATAGTTTGGTCATGGATACCAATGGCTTTGGTATCGTGATGAAAAGCAGAAAACAGAACTACAGCCCCTCCTGTTATAGAAAGTGGTTCAGAAAGTATAAATGGAGACATAAAGAAAATATTACACAGCACCAGTATTTACAAGAAGGAGTTGTCAAAAACCGGGAAGGGTTTGAGGTTTTATCCTATTAGGAAGCCAACAAGTTACCTTCCCAGTTTCAGAGTGTTAGAAACACAAGGCACCCAGGTCAGGGACAAGGAACACGATTAGTCGCAGAGAGCATGAGTGTCATTTTCAGATCACTGCCCCTCCTTGCCTCACCTCTCAATTCACTTGGGGAAATATAAGTACTCTAGCTGAATGCTATCCACACCATGGGACTGGGTCACAGCCAAGGAACTCCAAGTTCAGGACACTCCAGTTTAGAAGGGGGCTATACACAAACCTGCCCAATATTTTCCAAGAGATAGACATTACTTTTATTATCCTGATCAGGAAACAAAAATACGCCCTCTGCTCCAGAAGGAGATAATATATCTATGCTCCAAGGTTATTTTCTATACAAACATCCTTGAAATAAATATTCTGGAACACAGACTGTCAATGCTGCATTACCAGATCTTCAGAACTGCAAGAGATCCATTGAGAATTGTCCCTCAACATGAGTATTCAGTACACATTTGTGCGCATTAATAACACTGATGACCCTTTTAAAAAAATTAATGTTTTTTTTTTTTTTTTTTGAGGGAGAGAGAGGGAGATAAGAGGGGGAGGGACGTAGAAATGGAGGGAGACACAGAATCCAAAGCAGGCTCCAGTCTCTAAGCTGTCAGCACAGCGCCCTGCAGGGGCCTCCAACTCATCACAAGATCATGACCTGAGTCAAAGTCTGACCCTTAATGGACTGAGCCACCCAGGTACCCCTTATAACACTGATCATTCTCATTGACAATCTTATATGTAATTTTCCTTGAAAGCATACAAACGAACACAGATTCTATAAGGGATATTTTGGGAACTAAGATTTTGACATTTATTTCTGTTTACTCGTAACTATGCCGCTCTTGGATATGAATCATATGACTGGAGAGTCAAGAAATAATCATATGATTCATAACAAAGGATGACATTTATTTGTAATTTCTAAATGAAATGACATTCACCGTGGCTCCTGCACTACCTTTTCATCTCTGAATGAGACCACATCATCTATGGCATTTCATCTCAGAGATGGAATAAAAACAATCTAAATGAATGTCTTCTCCTTGTAAAATCTGATAGCAAGTACAAGATAATACGAATTACACATTCTCAAAAAGGAGTTGATGGTTTAAGAAGAGTGTTTTGGACATACTTAGTACATAAATGATTAATCCATGTTAAAATATAAATCACTGACAAAAGCTTGTCACCAGTCAGTATAATATTGCTAATTGCCCATTTCCAGGAATTACCCAAGTGCAAGAATTTCCCTGACATTTTCTTCCAGCAAGGCAATTGAGAGAAATCTATTTAGTCTCTTTGCAATTTTCCTTTTATGTAAAAGAACTTCATTTACACCCTCTTTATGTAGTAATCCCACTGATCCTCAAGCTGGCTTCCTTTCTTTAATATGCTGTTAGAACTTCCTAAATTCACTTTCAAGACCACTATCTAGTGATTCTCTATTTATTTTCATTCTGCTTGACTTCTAGTTTTGTTTCCATATGAACAAAGAGATCCAAAGAGTGTTACCTGAAGAAAGAATCTCTGATATGCTTGCCGAGTACAGCTGAGGATAGGAATCCGAGCTTGACCTTGTGTGCTTTCAAGGCCTTTAAACTGAAAAGTAAATTAGGTGGAGAGCAAACTCAAATTTGAATGAGATGTAGGCCTGAATGATTAGAAAAAGGGTTTCATCTGACATTAACAGTCTCCGAAAGGTCCCGCGACGAATAGATCGCCCAAGATTTTAAACCATAATTTGAATGACAGTATCCGTGGCTGAAGGCTTTGAAAGATATTTCATGGGTATCAACTGAATACAGATTAGCATAATCACAGGTAGTTTACTTTTGATACGAATCTACAGCAATGTTATGTATTGAGAGTATGTGTTAATTTGTTTTTAAACAAACCGCCCTGCTCAAGAATACCATAAGTTATCTCGGTAGCGATTTTTGTAAAACAGACATGGGGGATTTACTTGACAGGAAAAATATGAGCCAACAACGTGCTGAGAAACATAGCATATCTAATTGAAACTTACACATCATTATTAAAAGCACGATGTGATAATTAAAAAAAGGATAATCTTTGATAAATCTCCAGTGGTCACCAGCTCTGGAAAACGGTATTCCTCTCAGGTCCCAGGATTCTAATTTCTTTTGAAGAAAACAATATGCAAAACGAGGGTTATCTTAAAGTATTTGAAGCCCAGAATAAAAAGACTAGACTTAGTGTGGATTACCCTCCTGAGAAAAATAAGGAAGTTATACAGAAGCAGTTTCCAACGGAAAATTAAAAAGATTATTCTAATGGTGAGAAATCTAAGCATTAAAACAATGAAATCGATTGCTTCCTGAGAAGTTACCATCAGCAGAGTTATTTGCAGTGTGCTCATTTCTTTCTCACCATCTCATGAGTGTTCCTGGCCGGAAATGGCCTGTGGAAATTCCTTTCCAACATTGATATTTTGTATTTCTGTGACAGTAGATGTGTAGACTTTTAAAATTTCCTTCTTGATACTGTTTTTCTTTTATTTTTCAACAAGAACAACACAAAGCATTATTTTTCAAAACAAAGCTGAAGATAATGGCAAATGGTAATAGGATATTAATATCAGAAGTATGGTTCAAATAAGGATTATTAAATTAATTCACTTTTTGCACTTGGATCAATATGCTTATATGACACTAATATTACATTTAAATAGTCAAATCACTGGGGTGCCTAGGTGGTTCTGTCGGTTAAACATCTGACTTCGACTCAGGTCATGATCTCGTGGTTGGTGAATTCAAGCCTCATGTTGGGCTCCGTGCTGATAACTCAGAGCCTGGAGCCTGCTTCAGATTCTGTGTCTCCCTCTCTTTCTGCCTCCGCCCCCCAACATTCATGCTCTGTCTCTTAAAAATAAAAACATTAAAATAGTTTTTTTTAAAAAAATAGTTTAAAAAAAAAAACAAATTGCAAACAGCTTTTATTTATTTATTTTTTAAGTCGCCAGAAGAAAATTAAGTTTATAGGGGATAAATTTTTTTTAGCGTTGTGTCTTACATTTTCTTGGGTAATATTATTCAGGACTATTAATACTTTTAAAAGCCTAGCTTTGTTGGGTGCCTAGGTGGCTCAGTTGGTTAAGCAGCTGACTTTGACACAGTTAATGGTTTCGTGGTTTATGGGTTCAAGTCCCTTGTCTGTGCTGACAGCTCAGAGCCTGGAGCCTGCTTTGATTCTGTGTCTCCTTCTCTCTCTCCCACTCACACTTAGGCGTGCGCATTCTCTCTCTCTCTCAAAAATAAATAAACATTAAATTTTTTTTTTTAAAGCCTAGATTTGTAAGGATAAACAACGAGGTACATAAGACTTCTTGCGTATCAACCTACGGTCTCAGAGAGCGATGTGTGCCGTCATTCTCCAGTAGCATGATTGCCTGCTTATTTCTGCGTCGCTGTTTTTCCGCATGTGCAGTTCCTGGTCCTATAACGATATTAGGTCACTGCTACATTGTCCACGTCCTCACAATCACTACTCGCTATTTTCCAGAGACCTAGGATATAAACACTGAGAAGAATAGCAAGAAGCAAAATCAGCAGAATTTCTCCTTTCCAACACCAGACTGATGTGTCAAAAATATATTTGTTTCAGTCGATGGTTGCCTTAGTTATTTATTGCTGTGTTGTGTAAAAAAAAAAAAAAAAAAAAAAAAAAAGAGTCTCACCAGTTAACAGTTAAAATCAGCAAACACATACCATCGCATAGTTTCTGAGGGACAGGAATCCATGTGTCACTTAGTGGGTTCCCTCTGGCTCAAAGTCCGTTAGGATTTTATAGTTATACTGTTAGCAGGGGCTGTGGAGAGATCTAAAACCTCAACAGGAAGGAAATTGCATCTAAACTCACTCTCCTAAGCATTGGCTGGTTTTAGTCTCTTGCTACCTGGACATCTGCACAGGGCTATTTCATGCTATTGCGGCTGGCTCTCCTGCAACGGGACAACTGGCTTCCACCAGGAAAAGAGAAAGAGAGAACCTAAGAGAGGATGAGAGAGAGAAACCAGGACGAAAACCTGAATATCAGGAGCTGGAGATTGCCACAGTGGTCTTTTAGTCTTTGAATGTCTGCATTCGGGCTCAGAGAGAGGGGCCAGGGTCTGCTCACGGGGGTGCAGGCTCTCATGGAGTCTATGTTTTATTAGCAGCAGATGAGTCAGTGTTCAGGCATTCTTTCTCTAGGAGGGCGCTCCCTTACTACATGGCTGCCGTTCATCGGAACTAGCAGCTTCAAGCATCTCTTATCAAGGATGCCGTGTTGTCCTTCTCTCCTATTATTCAACCAAAGAGCAAAATTTGCATTTGATAAAGATCGATTTGTAATATTAAGAACATACTATATTAACTTATTTTCTTGAGTATCTATTTTTACATATTTTCTATTTTCACATGGCTGAAACACACATATGTCCCACTTTTACTATTAACTTTACTCCCCTTTTCAGGTAAATTGGGAAATTCAACATTTATCAGAGGAGAACAGCTCTTCACATTTCAGTTTTGTTACTGGTCACATTCTCGGTTTGGTTCCTGGTTCTAAAAACTTGGTCCCTTCATGCCTTGTACTTCCTTTCAACCTACATTCAGTATATGTTAATTAGGTTTGATATATATTTTCCATTCCAAGTCTTTGACTAGAATTATTACTTGCTGTTGTTCAACCATGATTGGACTGAATTCCAATATTTTGCTCTAGAAACTGACATGTCATAGTTATTATATATTCATGTTAGCAAATAGCATATTCTTGAATGTTTGACATTGCTATTAACAGTATCTATAAATATTCCCATAATTTGCAAAGCTTTATTTAACACTTCAATATTTAGTAGTTATAATAACATCACTAATTACAAATTATCATTTTTTGATTAAGTGAAGTGACACTTGGGGTTCAGTGATATCTATATGGTACAGTTGTTTAATGGTAACATAAATAATCAAATCCAGATTTTGTCTATCACATACCTTAAAGTCTGTGTAAATAAATGGCTACATATGCATAAGGTTAGATTAAGGAAAATTATAAAGCAGAAAATAAAAGTCATTTTCTTCTTCTTTTAATAAGCCAGGAATACCTAAGGGGAAACTCATTTCAGAAAAAAATCGGTTTAAATAGGATATCCAAAATGATATGTGGATGTATTAGTTTCGGTAAGCATGGTGCTTACATTGTGTACTGCCAAATGCAAGCAGCAGGGTATTCGTGGATATTCTGCTGATCTTTGGAATGCTGGATCTCTCCAAGTGGTGGTAGCACAGCTTCTTAGCACACTCCATGCCAGCATTCTTAGCATGGAATCCACTTATGATAGTTCTAGCAAGAACAAAAGCTGAGGAAAGAGTACCAGGATAAACAATAGGAAAATTGGGGCGCCTGGGTGACTCAGTCCTTTAAGCGTCTGACTTCAGGTTCAGGTCTCGATCTCACGGTTCATGAGTTCGAGTCCCACTTCAGGCTCCATGCTGACAGCTCGGAGCCTGGAGCCTGGAGCCTGCTTCAGATTTCGTGTCTCCCTCTCTCTCTGCCACTCCCCTGCTTGCACTCTGTCTGTCTCTCTCTCTCTCAAAAATAAAATTTAAAAAAAAGTTTAAAAATTTAAAAAAAATGCACTGGCCTAGTGAGCAGTAGACAATTTAAATTGATCTAATCAATTCAATAAAGTGGGTATTAGAATGTGGTATATGATTGATAATTAAATATTTTTAAATGGTGTACATACACCTCTTAAATGAAACTTTTTGAAGGCGGAGAGATGGTCCTGATTTATTTTATTTAGAAAAGAAAAAAATCTGTACTGCATTTTCATTTAGTGATTTTATCCCTGAAGCTTCCATATACAAAATAATATTACCAAAATTTCAAGTCATTAATTTTGTTTCTTTGATTATATTGCATTAGGGAATTATACTTGGGGGAACACAGCAGAGGGAAAGCAGGGATTCTTTTATCATCTAATATTCTTCCTTTCTCTCCTCTGTATTATTATTTTCACTAATAAATAATTAGAACTGGACAGAGTTTCTGGAAAAAAAAAGGAACGATTTAACCCAATTTATTTCTACAAAGGAATGAGATGGAGATGAACCTTTACTCAGGATCCCCTCTTTGCCAAGAGTCCTACGAGAGTTATTCCACTGTTTTTTAACAATAGCTTTGCCAAGTAGATGTTATTTTATAGGTTAGAAAAGTGAAAAGCACTGAAATTATTTATGGTAATGATAATAATTAGTAGAGCTGGAAGTTCAATATCTTCCCTTAATTCTTCCTTACAATTTATAAGAGAATACCAAAATGAGGTAGTGATGGTTGCCATAAAGGGTGTCCATTGCTTAAGTTTTGTGGGAACTAGCATGTTTGCTTTTCCCTAGAGAATGATTCATTTTTAAGTTATGAGTTTATCTCTACACTGCATCATGCCAAAATAACATTAATTATAACAGATTAAACAAAATGCTTAGAATGGAAAATTTGAGTTTAAAATTGAAAATGATATTATTTACTGCCTTAAAATCTACTTACACGGCTGTTCATGGCTAGTTATGGCTAACGAGATAAATAATTTGAGTAGAGAATAAAATAGTTATATATTATTTATATGTGAATAATACTTTGGATTCATACATTTATTCATCTTATGCAGGATGTTTTATTCAATCTGCCTTGCTCTCAAATGACTCTTCTCGTCTGTATGCCTACTTCCCTCACTCTTCCTTGGTAGCTCTTACTAACGAATGTATCAAATTCTCGCATTGTCAACTCTGAAACCTTTAATTCTCCTTTGGAGGTGGATTCTGCTCTTTTACTTCCATCTGTCACTTCACCAATAATAGTGATCTTCTTATCACCAGGACCCCCTCCCCCAAAAAACATTAACGTTTTTTATCAATATCCAGCCTTTCCTACTTCTTGGTTTATGGAAATAGTCCTATCTAGGATTTAGGCTAATCAACTTCTGCTCTATACACCATCTGCTCTACTTCCTTATGACTCACCCCCTCATTTCCTAGAAGTCCATCCTTCTGGCTGTCTTCTATCTTAACGGAACTGAACAAAATGAACTTTACTTGATTCCAGTGCACCTGACTATGATCCCACTTTCTCTTCTCTCCTTTAATGCCAAGTTTGTTGAAAGGATGGCAGGCCTTCACCACACAGTCCTTCCTTATATCACTCCAATCTGAAGATTGTCTCCACTGGTGCACGAAGGAATTCTAACCTAGATCACCAATAACTTCCTCACTGCTTACTCTTAATGCAACTTGTATTTCTCATATTAATTACAGTCTTTGCAACATTTGACATGGTTCTTTTTTTACTATTGTTCCCCCGTGGTTTTTTGCTTTGTTTTGTTTTGTTGTGGTGGTGGTGATTTTTCTTCTTTTGTAGTATTTCTTCTCAGTGTTCCTGTTTTTGTGGATTATGATCTCCCCTTTTGTCCCCCCGAGTTCAAACAATATAACACCTCCTTTTTAATTGAAGGACCTTATAGTTGCAGACTTCCATTTTCTTCTCTCCAGTATTTGCAATTATATTTATATTTATTTCTACTTCTGTTATATGTCCACAATACATTATTTCTTTTAACTGAGACACTCAATTAATTTCATAGACTTAAAATAAACAAATATATGTTCTATGTTTATCTTTTTTTTACCATTCTCAAGACTATTAATCTTAGTTATAGTATAGTTTAGTATATAGTTTACATATACTAGTAAACTAGTATAAAGATATAGTTTATGTTAATATTTATAGTTTATTAACTAGCATATAGTTATAGTTTATAGCATGTAGTTTAAACTAGTATATAGTTATAATTTAGTATATAGTTATAGTTTATTAACTTTAGTTGTAGTACAGTTTAGTATATAGTTTACATTTCCATTTGGTATCATATTCCTTCTTCCTGAAGAACTATTAATAATATTTGTTTGTAGTTTAGAGTAGGTCTCCTGGTAATGGATTCTCTTGGCCTTCCAAATTTTGTTTCGTCTGAGGAGGTCTTAAATGTTCACATTTAAAAATGCCATTATTGAGACATAACCGACATGCATATGTTTAGAGTTTAAAATACAATCACTTGCTATTATCACCATGGAAACTATCACCACAAAAACAATCATATCCATCACTCCCATTTCATTAGGTAGCCACTGTTCTTTTTCAAGTTCCTATAGGTTTTGGGGCACCTGGGTGGCTCAGTCAGTAAAGCGTCCAGCTTTGGCTAAGGTCATGATCTTCCCATTCGTGAGTTCAAGCCCTGTGTTGGGCTCTATGCTGACAGAGTCTGGAGCCTGCTTCAGATTCTGTGTCTCCCTGTCTCTCTGCCCCTCCCCCATTCATGCTCTATCTCTGTCTCTCTAAAATGAATAATGTTAAAAAAAAATCAAGTTACTATAGGTTTTTTTAAAGTTGATAAAGTCCTGCAAAGATTTCCACACACACACACACACATATACACATAAAGATATGCACATTTAAATATATGTGTGTTTTACATATGTATTTATATGTCATATATATTATATACTTATATATAATCTATCCCATACACATTACATATAATCTTTCCCATATATATGATATTTCATATATATATATACATTCTTCATATGTATGTATATACATATATAATCTTAAACTTTACATTTAAAGCTATGGCCAATTTTAAGCTAATATTTATATGGCACAGTCTCTGGATCAGAGTTTTCAATATGGCGTATGGATAGATAATCGTTGCATCACTAGTTGTTGAAATTACTATCCTTTCCCCACAGAATTGCCTTGGCACATTTATCAAAATTCAGTTGTCTATACATGTGGGGGAATTCTTTTTGGGTTCTCCATTCTGTTTCCTTATTCTATTTATCTTTATACCAATACTACATTTTAAAAGTAAGTCTAGAATATTTAAAAAGTCAGAGGGGCACCTGGGTGGCTGAGTCAGTTAAGCGTCCACTTTGGCTCAGGTCATACTCTCCCGGTCTGAGTTTGAGCCCTTCTTAGGGCTCTGTGCTGACAGCTTTGAATTCTGTGACTCCCTCTCTCTCTCCCTCTCCCCCACTCACAATCTGTCTCTGTCTTTTTCTCTCTCAAAAATAAATAAATATTAAATTAAAAAAAAAAAAAGAGTTAGAGAATGTTGGTCCTCCAACTTTATTCCTTTCCTTCAAGGTTGTTCAACTATCATGGGTCCTTTACAGCCCATATTGATGTGAGAATCAGTTTGTCAATTTACCTCTATCTCACACACACACAAATTCATACAAATGTAGTATTTTTGTATGGCATCGAGTTTAAGCTAAAGATTAATTAGGGGACAATTAACATCTTAACAATATTAAGTCTCCTCAATGTATCTCTTCACCTTTTCTTTTTTTTAGGTCACTGATACTTTTGCCCACTAATATGAAGTTTTCTATATATAGTTTTCCCCCTTCTATTGACAGAATTTCTCCTAAGTATTTAAAACTGTTTTTCCTTTGGTAGATTATGTTGTCTAAAATTTAAAATTTGTTTCTTGCTAGTGTTTATAATATAGTTGATTTTTGCACTTTGATATTTTACCCATCAATCTTGTACCTTTACTTATTGCTACCTGTATTTTTTTTTTGTAAATACTGTTGGATTTCCTAAAACAATGCTTATGTTATCTGCGAGTAAAGGTAGTTTGCTACTTTATTTCCATTATGGTTTCCATTTATTTATTTATTTATTTATTTATTTATGGCTATTCCCCCTGGCTAGAATCTCCAGTTTAGTAATGTTAATTGGAAGTGATAAAAAAGACCTTCTTGTCATTTATCCCTCAACAGGGGGTCGGGGGAAGCCTTCACTCTCTCACCATAAAATATGACATTATCTGTAGATTTTTTTAAAGATGCCTTTTATTAGATTAATAGATTAATTATTAGATTAATAGAGGAAGTTTCTATTCTTTATTTGCTGATTTTTTTTTAGGCATAACGAATGTTGGATTTTTTTTTCAAACAACTTTCTGCATTGAGTAACCACATGGGTTTTTGATAAGTTGTTTAAAGTGGTGAATTGGACTGATTAATTTTCAGGTATTATATCAATCTGATATTCTCAGAATAAATTGCATTCAGTCATGAGATATCATTTTTAAAGGATATTGAATTTGATTAGATAAGTTTTTCAAATTAACTTTCATTTTTGTTTTCATGAGGAACATTGATGGAAATACTAAATACATTTATCTTCAGAAGTAAGACTAAAACAAATATATTCTTGAGTTGACAGACTAGAATATTCACTGTATATATTGAATCAATAGAAACTATGAAATTAATACAAATATGAGAGAAAGTAAGAAATTAATGTGCATTATTAATTGGTGGATCCTTAATAGCTTAGAATCAAAGAGTTTTTTTCCTGTTGAAAATCAAGTAATATAATCCTGATGAATAAAAGCATTTTATAAATACAAATTACTAGAAAACATGTCACAAACTAAATTAATAAAAGAAGACAGTATAAAGATTTAAAAGGAACTAAGATCAAATACCTTGTCATATCAATAAATGTACAGGTGTTTAATTCACCCACAAATTTCAATTCAGACTGAATAACAAGACAAATATGACATTTGTGTCTTATATAAGGGATGTGCCTAAAACAAATTGATTCAGAAAATTAAAAAAAAGAACGCATACACAATGATATGTTAAGTACAGACAAAATTATATTGGAAAAGAAATTTTTAAAAAAAGGAAGAATAAAAATTTTCATATCAGCCAGATGAATGCACACCACAAGACACATTCTAAAACAACACTGACATTTTGCAGCATATGCAAAAAACAAACTACCATGAACTTCTCAGAAGAATAAGAAAGCCCTCTGTGCAGGGTTTTTGAAATCGTCCCAACATATAGTTTTACGTGGAAAACATATTTAAAAACTGCATAAATAGCAGCCCATCTTTGGTAAATTTAGGAAATTCACTTCCATGCTTTCTGTGGTGAATGCAAAATTTATTTCATAAAGGTTAGCCTATTAAATTTAGGTTAACATTTGAGTATTGCATTTTATAAGAATTTTTTTAATGTTTATTTACTTATTTTGGAGAGAGAGAGAGCTAGAGAAAGCACGAGCCAGGTTAGCGGCAAAGAGAGAAGCGGAGAGAGAGAATCCCAAGCAGGCTGAGCGCTGTCAGCACGGAGTCTGACAAGGGGCTTGAAGTCCCCTGAGATCGTGACCCGACCTGAAACCAAGAGTCAGCCACTTAACTGACTGTGCCACCCAGGTGCTCCAACAATTTTTCTTAAATGCATATAATTTCATTTGGATTCAGGCAAGACTTGAATCAATTTTAAGTACAAAATCTATGACATCTATGATTTAAGTCCATAATTTATGACAAAATCTGAAGTGAGCTTCATTTTATGAGAATCAGAAACTCCCTCTGCAAATAAATATCATATCGTATTTTGATATGTCGAAAAAGAACTTTTTTCACTTTGTTTTGAAATACCCAATACATTATTCTAACAGCGAATATTCCTTCATATTCAGCTCTTTGCACGGCCATGGCAATTGTTTTTACTCGGTGGTTCTCATCTGGCTGTTTAGTATATTTAGTACATTAAGTCTTTTATTGTGTATTAGTAACTTATCAATGTTAGTATTTTATTTATGTTTTTATGCTGCAGTATCCTCTTGAATTAAAAATCAGAAGTTATTCCATAATGTCTTTAAAATATCACAGTTATGTCTGGTGTCATTAAATTGTTAGATATTTATTTCTTCAAGTAATTATATATATTTCTTCAAGTAATAATTTATTAGTGTGTTACTTATGTTACCATTTAATTATCCAATGTATATTATTTATATTATTTATGTTACAAAAACTAGAAGCAGAGTATACTAACAAGCTTATTTGTAAGTTAAAAAAAAGTAAGTTTAAAAACAGAGCCAAATGATTATAGAATTCAGGAACTAGGCAGGATTTTTAATACATAACCTACATCCTCTATTTGGTTTCCTTTGCATTCATTACTTAAACTTAGGTATGGATGCAAATCGAGAGGGTGACCTTTCTTTAATTTCACTTCACTCAAAACTTGTGTGAATGTGACTGAACCAAGAAAGATTAAATTGTTTGTAAAATCCAATTTACCACTCTGTAGCAGGTTCCCAGAAACAGCAGTCCTGAGACTTTAAAGTCGTTTAAAAGGCTTTGTAATTTGGATATAACTACAGTTGAATAACCTTAAAGAAAGTAGTAAAATACTTTGAAAAGTGTGCGTGAGTGTGTGTGTGTGTGTGTGTGCGCGCCTGCGTGTGCAGGTGTGTGAGTGTGTGTCAAATGCAGTCCTGAATACCCTGCACCCATCTTCCTCTGACCCTGCTTTTTTCTGCAATCCAACTTGTTGACTTCGAACTAGTTCTTCCTGCCTCCTACCATCCTTCCCTACTTTCTCTCCCCTCCCCTCCTTCCTACTTTCCTTCCCTCCTGGTCTAGGCCTTGGGCAATAAGTTGGCTCAAATAGTGAACATAATGGAAACGGTCTTCAGCCTATGGCTCCCTGTTTTGTGACCAGATACAGGAACTGAACTGTATCCAAGTAAGTATGTCTATTTATGTACACGTGTGTTTCCTGTGTGTATGAAGAGAGACACGGAGACAGAGAGAAAGAGAGAGAAAGATTTGAGAATGATATTATTTATTTTGATATTCTTTTTGGATGATATGACATATACAGTTAAAAGCAATTTTACAAAACCTTTATCTCCAACTAAAAAGCAAGCTACTTGGAGTGAAGTTAATATTTTGTTTTCATTAAAGGAAATGAATAGATATGAGCTGTTTTAAAACGTACGATGCTACAGAGTTCACAAGGCATTTCCAAAGTTTTTACTTTACTTTTTGAAGCCTCTATAAAAAAATATATTGAACATCTAATTGCATGCCATACCTATTTTGCAAAATAAACCATGATTCTGGTAAATAGATTGTGATTGAAATCAGACAAATGTGCATATAAAATAAGTATTGTCTCTGAGTGTTAAAATAAATAATTATGTGATTATAAATTTAAAATTTGCATTAATCTCTAATTGTAGCCTAAAACCACAGATAAAAATGTTTAAGTTTGAATTATTCAAGCATATGTGAGGTTATTATACTATAGTAAATAAACTCTGCATTTCACTGGATAAAACATATCCATTTTCTTGCTCACACCCATCAGGTAAGATTGGGCATCTGGTTGGGGGAGGGGCTGTGGAGTGGAAGGGAGCATTGCTCACCTCTCTCTTCCTCAAGGACCAAGTCTTACAATTCCTACCACCGTGCGTCCATGGCTTTCCAGGAAAGAAAATTAAATTAATGGCAACTCAGCAGTGGCTCCTCAAGTTTCCATCTGGGAAATATGCCAATCATCTCTGCTGACCTTTCGCTGACCAGTGCAAGGCCCACGGTCACGCCCAATTTCAAAAGTGAAGTGCAGTGCAGTGTGATCATGTACTTGGAAGATGGAAAGCCAAAATTATATTTGAAGAACAAAAATGAATATCAGATATGTCCATGACTTTGTAAATGGCAAAATTTCATTCTTTTGGATGGCTGAGTAATATTCATATTACATTATATAAACGGAATAAAAAGTTTGAAAAACAGATGAGCATCAGATGGTCCATGTATTTTATTTTCTTGAAGTTTATTTTTGAGAGAGAGAGAGAGAACATGAGCTATGTAGGGGCAGAGAGAGAGGGAGACAGACATATATATATATATATATATATATATATATATATATATATATACACACGCCATATCTTCTTTACCATTCATTCCATATGTATGTATATGTGCATATGAGTAATAGTCCATGTATGTGTATATGTATATATATATACACACCATATCTTCTTTATCCATTCATCAGTTGATGGACATTTGGGCTGTTTTCAAAATTTGGTTGTTGTCGACAATGTTGCTATAAACCCTGGGGTGCACATTCCTCTTCCTGGGTGGCTCAGTCATTTGCACATCAGATTTCGGCTCAGGTCATGAGTTTGTGAGTTTGAGCCCCGCATCAAGTTCTGTGCTGACAGTTCAGAGATTCTGTGTCTCCCACTCTCTCTGCCCCTTCCCTGTGTGCACTCTGTCTCTCCATCTCTCTCAAAGATAAATAAACATTAATTTTTTTTTTAAAGTACAAATCAGTGTTTTTGTATCCTTTGGGTAAATACATAGTAGTGCAATTGCTGGATCGTAGGATAGTTCTGTTTTTAACTACTGTTTTCCATAGTGGCTGCACCCTTTGCATTCCCACCAGCAGTGTAAGAGGATTCCCCTTTCTCCACATCCTCACCAACATCTATTGTTTCCGGTGTTAATTTTATTATGATAGGTGTCAAGTGCTTTCTTGTCATGGTTTTGATTTGTATTTCCCTGATGATGAGTGATGTTGAGCATCTTTTCATGTGTGTGTTAGCCATCTGGATGTCTTTGGTAAAATGTCTATTCTTGTATTCTGCCCATTTCTTAATTGATTGTTTTTGGTAAAAGTCAGTATGGCAAATTATGTAATTCTTAATTCATGACTATATAAGGTTAAAAATCTGGGTATAAATTCACATTCACCTTTTACCTAAATAACCACCATTTTAAAATATATCGAGGGTCACCTGGGTGGCTCAATCAGTTAAGCATCTGATTCCGGCTCAGGGTATGATCTTGTGGTTCGTGAGTTCGAACCCCACATCAGGGTCTGCGCTGACAGCTCAGAGACTGGAGCCTACTTTGAATGCTGTCTCCCTCTCTCTCTGCCCCTACATAGCTCATGTTCTCTCTCTCTCTCTCAAAAATAAACTTCAAGAAAATAAAATACATGGACCATCTGATGCTCATCTGTTTTTCAAACTTTTTATTCCGTTTATATTTTGCCATTTTTTACTTAATAAAATGGCTATGACTTAATTTTTAAAAATGACTATCAATGTAATGATATAATTGTATACCTAGGAGTCTCAAAAATTCAACGTGATTGACGCACACGTTGCTATTAGTTGATGTGAAAAATGCAGCTGAAGATAGTTCAGCAAGGCGAGACATGGGCTGAAAAATCCCCATATATCCTGACCGCATTAATAGATTTTTGTCAGATGAGAAATCATAGTGTCATAGTCTCAGTGCCTTCTCCAAGGTCTCTCAGTTGTAGGCCAGAAGTCTTCAGTTTGGAAAGAAATTAATAGCCTCAGACTCATGAGTTGCTGGCATGCTTTGACTGGGCTGTCTTATATCTTAAAACATGCCATGTTGGTGTCAGTACTCAATACATATGTCTTTATGAGGATGCCTCTGTTGTGATTTTCTGTTTGCATGACAACTATGATCCTGAGAAGCAGAATTGTTTCTAAATTCCGGTCTAGACAAATGGATTCTGTATCTCATACGCATTTGCTAAATCACTTTCCCCATTGTCCCTGTGACTATACTTTAGCAACAGTCAAGAGGATTCCTTCACATGGCACTCACACCTGAAAATATCCCCTTCTTCCCAAGATCCGAGCATCAAGAAATATCTTAGTATTCCCACAGAATGGGGTTTGTCCTGTTTGTGTAATGTTATGTCCAGTGCTTAACCTTGATATTATTTTAGTTATAATTTTGTGTTGGCTGTCTCCCATGGGACCCATTCCTTGTTTGTATCTCTGAGTCAAAGCTGTTTCCAATTGATTGCCTGTATTTGGTTTTCGTGGCTACTGGAACCAATCGACACAAACTTGCTGGTTTAAAAGGACAGAAATTTGTTCTCTCACAGGTAAGGAGTATCGCTGAGCAGAAATCAAGGCGTTGACAGTATTCGGGCGTGCTCCTCAGGGCCTATGGGGGAAATCCACCTTCTTGTAGACAACCACTTTATTTGTCAATGTCAATCTTTAGTCTTTATCATGCACACATTAATTTTATTTATTTACAAGTTTTCATAAAATTTTTGCCTATTTAACATTTATTTAAGCATCATAATGATGTGGTAATCTATTATTCTGTAGTCGTTTTTTTCTTCCTAATCTTTGATACTCTCTACAAAAGTCATTGCAGCTTTGGGTAACTGGTGTCAAGATTTCTCTCTCTCTCTCTCTCTCTCTCTCTCTCTCTCTCATATATATATATATGAAATGGGGAGTATACATGGTAACATTCTGTATTATTTTCTCTCGCATTATAGTTCTCACTTAACAAAATATTATGAAAATGTCTCTGGCTTACTGGTATGTATATATCAACCATGTATACAAAATTTAACTATATATAGTGTATGTGTATATATATATACAGACTATTTATATATATATTTTAATAGTGGCTTAATATATTTTAATATGTGTAGGCTTATTTTTAACAGCTCCATAGTAGTCTCCATTAAAATGCACTATTTTTTACTTAACCATTTCCTGCTGGTGGATATTCTAGAAATTCCCAAATTTCTGCTACTATAAAAATTGTCAAAATAATCACTGTATAATTTTATATACTGATACTTTCATCTATAAAGACTTACTGTATAAAGTGGGATTTCTGACTAAAGGGTGTATATTTTATTTCAATCGCTATTATCAGATTGCTTTTGAAAACTACTTTTCCAATGCACATTTGTAACAGCAATGTGTGAGGATGCCAGATTGCTTATTTTCCTGCAAGCACTAGGTTTTATTATCTATTCAGTTTTCCCTAATGATAAGAAATATTTTTTATTGTTATTTTTATTCAATTTTTTTGACAACCTCTAAGATTGAGCATCTTTCCTTCAGTCTATGGGCAGCTTTGGGATTCTCTTTGGATATCCCCTTTCATGAATTCAAACTCTTTGCCAATTATTTTTTTTATCACACTGTATCTTTTTCTCAATTAGCAACAGGTGTTTAAACAATGTTAGTATCAAAATTTTATCTCTGTTAAACACTTGCCAATTGCTTTGTTTTGAAGCTGTGTAATACCACTGTTTTAACTTTAAAAGTATAAAACTTTGTATAGTCAACATTACATATTTTATTGCTTCTAGTTTTCTTATTTCTAAATCTCCTTTTGTGGATGCATTTACCCTTCTAACATTTATTCATTACTCTTGATTCTTTTTAAATATTTTACCTTTCATGCAGTTTGCACTGATCTTTCTAGATTATGAGGTAAAGTGACAAATCTTTTTTTTCCAGATGCATACCCTATTTTTTCAGTGAAGTACATATCCATAGAAATGACATACGGCCCTGTCATAGATTAATTTTCTATACATACTAGAATAATTTTGGAATCCCCATCTGTTTCTGTAAACTATTTTCTATTATTATTAAAACATTACATTGTTTTTGTTAAAATTGCTTTAAGATATGATTTAATGTTTGATGACAAAATCTTTTCTAACTGCTCTTTTTTTTTTTTTTAATGATTATTTATTTTGAAACAGAGAGAGAGTGTGTGCAGGGGTGGGGTAGAGAGAGAGAGAGAATCCCAGGCAGGTTCTGAGTTGAAATTGCAGAGCCCACTGTAGGGCTCAATCCCACAAAAGGTAAGATCATAACCTGAGGAGAAATCCAGAGTCGACCTCTTAAATGACTGTGCCACCGAGGCACCCCCTTTTTCTAACCATTCTAAATTTCCAATATTTTTAATTTATTTAACGTTTATTTATTTTTGAGAGACATAGAGACAGAGCATGAGCAGGGGAAGGGCAGAGAGAGAGGGAGATACAGAAACTGAAGCAGGCTCCAGGCTCTGATGAGCCGTCAGCACAGAGTCCGACGTGGGACAGACCGTGAGATCATGACCTGAGCCGAAGCTGGCCACTTAACCAACTGAGCCACCCAGGCGCCCCTAAATTTCCAAGATTTTTAAAATATTCTTCACTATTTATCCTTTACCAGAAGATCATAAAATTGTTTTATTTAATTAAAAAGAATCAAGAAATTTCCAGAGATATAAACTCAAAATACATACGCTTCACCCAACTTTATGATCAACCAACAATATTTTTCCAATTTTTCTATGAAGAAAAACAAAGATATTTTTAAATGGCCACTGAAATTCTCATATACTATACCCTTCATTATCTCCTTTAATTATTGGGTTAATTTTGTGTGAATTCTTAGAGTGGATCAATATAATCTGTAACCATTATAAGTTAACCAATTTCACCATTATAATACATTGTAAGAACTCAGAAATCCTTCCCTGAACAATCCATTCCGAAATTTTACTACTCTCCTGTCATTCATGGGATAAATGACTGTGACTTAGTTTCCCATTCTCTATTTTGTGTCTTTTTTCTATTTCCTGTGTTAATTCAGAAATCATCAATTAGTTCTTCCAGCTGACAATTCTATCATCTCTCTCAGGCTTTGGAGTGCCTATTCTTTTCCTGGAATGGACCATACTTAGATACCTTTGAATATATTGGAATTGAAACCAGGACACCAAGAGATAGACAGCAAACGGTGTTTTTCACAAATCTATTCTCTTTCAACAATAATACTTCACAATAACCAGATCTTTTTCTGCATTGCTTCAGTCTTTTGCCAAATGATGAAAAGTTTAATTTTTTCTTAATTTTCTGGAAATCTCTGAATCTCAGAGCTGTCCTCTAACAAAGACCAAAATGATGGTAGGAAAGGAGATAAGAGGAGGTAAATTTCAAGTCTATAATTGAATCCCTTTAGGGTACACTGTGTGGCAACCCCCAAAATGTATGGGAACTTCAGACCATGCTGTTGCTTCTACTGTGGCATCAGTTTGAAGTTCATAAATGGGCATTTACAAAATCCTTTAGAGAAGCAAAAAAAATGTAATTTTTTGTAAATTTATAAATATGAGTGAGTAAAGTCAATTCCTATTAAAAAACAAAAACATAAACAAAAACAAAAACAAAAAAACCAAAAAGCTCCAGATATGATCCCTCAGAATAGATGAGAAAAGAACAGTATGATTGACATACCTTATTCAAAACCAGTTATGGCTTGGTCTGTTAAGGGTCTGACTTCATCTCAGGTAGTGATCTCATGGTCTATAAGTGTCAACCTTGCGACGGGCTCTGTGCTGACAGCTCTGAACCTGGAGCCTGCTATGGATTCTGTGTTTCTCTCTCTCTCTGCCCCTCCCCTGCTCGAGCTCTTTCTCTCTCTCTCAAAAATAAACATTAAAAAAAATTATGATTGAGGTAAAAATGTTGACAATAAAATGCAACGATTTCAGTTGACTCTCAGGAAGTACGGTAATATATTAGAAATAAGTAGACTTATGATCTAAAAGAAATCCCTTGCCTTAAAAATCAGACATCTCCAGCAACATACAAGGCAACTTGCACTCAGTAAATTTTGGCACCAGGATCAAGTGCATTTCAGAATTTCAATTGCAAAAACAAAATATAGTTCTACCTATTTAAAAAATATATATTTATTTTGAGAGAGAGAGAGAGAGCATGGAAGGGAAAGAGAGAGGGAGAGAGTGAATCCCAAGCAGGCTCTGTGCTGGTAGTACAAGCCCTACACCAGGTTCGATTTCCCCAACAGTGAATAATAATCTGAGCCATCAGGAGTAAAACGCTTAACAGACTGAGCCACCAGGCGCCCCACAAAATATAGCTCTTTCTTATGGAAGAAAATTTGCTAGCATTAAGTTTAAGGATGCCATCAAGCTTTCTTAGTAAATCTAACCATTCATCACAGTATGGTGATAAGTTAATATTGTAAATTGACAATAACCACTAAAATGGCCTCTTGAAATGAGAACTGGAAACTAACCCCCGCGGAGCTCTGAGAACTGGTACTTACGAGTTAACAGTTATTTTAGCTCTTCGCTGTTCTAATCCGTCCACCTTTATTGAAACCAGAGAGAAAGGGTCCCGCTGAGAGCAGAGAACAGGAAAGAATTATCAATAGCCATGATTTACCAGCTCTGCTCGCTCTGGCGCAAAGGAAACCGTGGCACATACTGTCAGTACAGATCTCAGGCCACATGGATTTTCCATAGCAATTACCTCCGGGTTAGAAAGATGGTGTGGTATGGATGGAAGATTAGGACTCTTGCAAAGAAAGATTATGTTCAATGACTGTATTAACCAGAAAGACGATTCACAGATGCCCCCTTTTCACTGATAACCACTCACACTCAACTATCTAGGTCATTCCGAGAGAAGCGCACCGCACACAGATACTCCCCCCAAAACATACAGGAGGCTGCGGCTGGGATTTTGTCATCTGCGTTGCATTTCCCTCTATATGTGTAGAATATAATTTTTAACTTATTGATTAAAAAAAAGAGGTACAAGTGAGAGGTTGGTAGTTTCACCTTCCGTCAGCTCTGTATTGATCACATCATATATTTTATTATGTGTTTTGTCAGCTTCCTAAGACCAACCCCATGCTTACTTTCACTACACTCTTCTGTTCAGACGGACTCTTACTATTTGCCGTTTCTCCATGTGGACTATGTGTTCCAAAAAAAATTTTTTTTTTCTTAAAAGAGAGGTTTTCAAGTTTTTCTTCATCAGTTTTAACCAGGGATATATAGATACAGATATAGATATAGATATAGATATATTTAACAGTATGCAAGGCAACATACCTACATTCCCTGCGTCAAACACATTGTCAATTGCTTGGTCACCAGAGAAATTGGAAAGATTTGCCCCAGGCCATGTGCATGAGCTAAATTGCCCAACCCCGTTTTAGTGCTAAACCCTTTTTTCACACCCCCTGTGGCTTCTCATTAAGGGGCTTTTACATTTGGTACTCTTGTGATTTTTTTTTTTTTTCTCTCCCTCTTCCAACAGTTGCTCTAAGGGAATTGAAATGAAAGAGAAAAGATCATTCATTTTGAGTGCGGGAGTTTGCAGAAGAGTAGCGTTTCATAGAACTCGGAGCCCAGAGGTGCAGGTTAAAACACAGATTAGAAACTGAACATGATCGAGGAAGTTAAATTGTTGAAAAAACAAAAATGCCTCTCCTCAATTAAATGGAATGGAAGATTCTTTTTTCTCAATTCTAAGAAAATATCAAAATAGAGAATTTTCACCTGAATTTCTCTTATTTGGGTCTTGCATTTTAAAAGGCAACAGTCTCTTTATAATACACGATGGGCCCATTTTCAGAGTTGTTTTTTTTTAATTAGTAGTTTCTTTGATTTACCAAGTGTAAAGTATCTTAATTATCCTCATAATGACCTTAGAAGATGCGGAAAATTATAAACATGTGTTGGCTTTAAATCAAGAGCTCTGAGCGGATTTCTCTGCTGAGTCATAGACCTTGCATATTTCCACCTGAGATTCCCTGTGGGGGTTTCAAATGTAACATTTCTAAAATGACTTTCCACGGGTCATCTTCTTTCACCTCTTTCCCTTTCTTTTCTTTCCCTTTAAAGCTCCTTCAGAGGTCAATATCATCTAATTTTATTTTCTTGTTTTGTCAAAAGCTGTTATGAGTATGTCATGAAGGACCAACAGTTCCTTACCAAGGCGCGCAGGTCCTCAGGAGGATTAACACTCTTTAGAGAAGGGGGTGCCCGGGTGGCTCAGTCGGTTGTGTGTCTAACTTTGACCCACACCATGATCTCCTGGTCTAAGAGTTCAATCCCTCTGGCAGGCTCTGTGCTGACGGCTCAGAGCCTGGAGCCTGCTTCAGATTCTGTGTCTCCCTCTCTCTCTGCCCATCCCCTGCTCATGCTCTGTCTCTGTCTCTCAATGATGAATAAATGATAAAAAGAATTAGAAAGAAACACTCTTTAAAGAATGTGCGACATGGGCTAAATGGACCCTAACACTGGGTACAAAAGAAGGGAAACGATTGAAGAAGACCAGTCCAAGGGGCCCCAGGTAGGCCTTTCTCATATTCTATTTCTCATTGAGATGTTATTCCAGGACATTAAGCATTTTGAATGTTTTGAAAGATAAGAGTCGATAAGCATCCTACATCAAATTTAGTATTGAATACTTCTGTTCAGCGAGAATCTTAGATGTGTATAGTTTTCGAAGTTTAGAATTATTTCGTAAAGTTGACAAGTAGCCCTAATAATATGCATATCAATGTGAGATCATTTTTGAGAAGTTACAGAGACTAGACCACGCTGCCTCTGTCAGAGCATTTGTGTACCTATAAATATTCCTGTAAATATCCCCTTGACAGTTCATTCAGCAGAGGTGGTAGTAGCTTGTTTACAGAAATCTTGCATATATGTTGATAACCAGAATCTGCCGAGGAGCCAAATGGGGAATCAAATCTTCCTAGAAAGCATTGCATTACAGTGAAGGATGTCTTACAGTACATCTAATCTCTATTTTGAAGATTGTCGTTTTCTTTAAAGCATAACTGTAAACCAAATTAACTCTAACCGATGCACCAAATGAGAAGCAGTGTGCATGTGTTTATGCCTAATAATGTCTTCAGCTCTGGATGAAAACGCCCACCTGGACTAACTCATTTCCACCTGTGCCTCCTCCTGTAAGTTAATTATGGAAGGAGAGTAAAACCTCATAAGGGATCTAGAATGTTTATGTCAGTAAACACCGCATCTTATAAATTCCTACAGTCTTCTAATTTCCTGTCGTTTAGCACTAATGTTAATCTTGCGACTCAGGTCTTGCAGTTAGTGAGATTTTTCTTTTAAGAACTTTATAGAACTACTGTTTGAAGCATTAGATAAAATTTGTAGCTTTGCTACAAAAGCAAGCTGATTTAAAACTTATTATTTAAATCATAAAATTGAAGCATTCCTTTTACAAAGTTTGCAAAGTCAGAATCTTATTGAGAATAAAATGTGGACGTCTTCCCATGGATTGAAGGTATCTCCTCTTTTTATCACTGTCCAGACGTGAACTTTTCCTGTGATTTCGTCTTTAAAACTGCCTGTCCCGTCTCTCCCTAGCTCCTGCCTTCTTTCACTTTCTCTCCTTGATCTCTCTTGCTCTCCCTCCCTGTCTCTCTCCTCTTGCCTCTCTTTTATTTTTCCTCATTTTATATATCTTACTCTTACAACCTGTTTCCTTTTTGGACATTCTTTAATTTTCTCAGTCGTTTGTTGGCACTCTTTCTCTTTGAGTCTACACACACACACACACACACACACACACACACAACTATCTCTTGTAATGAACAACTGTAGTTGCCTTTGTAAGATTCCTTAACATTTCTTATTTGGGTTATATCGAGATTTTTTTTTTCATTTGCTGTTTTTAAGGGGATATATCCACCCAATGTCTTGTCTGTTTTTTTTTTTTTTGATTTATATGAAAACTAATGTTTCTTATATGGTAGCCGTCTATCCTTCTTACTTTTATGTAATGTTCCTTATATTGCATGAACTTAAAAGAAAACTAAGAGTGATGACAGTAATTGAGTTTATTTGTTTTCAGTTTCAAAGGTAATGCTGCTGGCAAGGTCACTATGCTGAGGGATATTTGTTGTTAAATTTGGGGCAATTACAAGAAGTTAAGTAAGTAGCTTCCATTACTAATCTGTAGATTTGTTCACTTTGTTGTTTACCGACATGGATTTGGATTTTATTCAATATTTTTCAGCATGAACAAAATTTTTTTTTGGAATTTTTATCAGCTGTATGATAAACATGTTCTCTTCATTCCAGAACCATTTGTTAAAGAGGTTGTCTTTTTTCCATTGGATACTCTTTCCTGCTTTCTCAAAGATTAGTTGGCCATATGCTTTTGGGTCCATTTCTGGGTTCTCTATTCCATTCGATTGGTCTATGTGCCTGTTTTTGTGCCAATACCATACAGTCTTGATGATTACTGTTTTGTAGTAGAGGTTAAAGTCTGGGATTGTGATGCCTCCCGCCTTGGTTTTCTTCTTCAATTTTACTTTGGCTATTCTGGGTCTTTTGTGGTTCCATACAAATTTTAGGATTGTTTGTTCTAGCTTTGAGATGAATGCTGGCACACTTTTGATTGGGATTGCATTGAATGTGTAGATTGCTTTGGGTAATATTTCCATTGGAATGTTTTTCCACTTCCTTGTGTCTTCCTCAATTTCCTTCGTAAGTTTTTTATAGTTTTCAATGTAAAGAACTTTTTACGTCTTTGATTAGGTTATTCCTAGGTATTTTATGGGTTTTGGTGCAATTATGAATGGGATTAGCTTCTTTACTTCTCTTTCTTTTGCTTCATTGTTGGTGTATAGAAATGCAATCAACTTCTGTACACTGATTTTGTACCTTGCAACTTTGCTGAATTCATGGATCAGTTCTAGCAGGCTTTTGGTGGATTCTGTCGGGTTTTCCATGTAAAGTATCATGTCGTCTGTGAAAAGTGAAAGTTTGACTTCCTCCTTGCCAATCGTGATGCCTTTGATTTTGTTTCATTGTCTGCGGATGCTAACGATCTCTAACACTTTGTTAAATAGCAGTGGTGAGAGTGGATGCTACTTTTTTTTAAAAATCAGGATTTGCTAGTATCTAAAACATGTTGATTTTTTTTTGAAAATATTCTAAAGTATGATTTTAAAGTATAAGGGGATATTTCAGTAGAATACCATTTTGAGTTGGTACTTCTGTAAAGGTTTAAGCCACTCTGAGATTCTGTCTAGATTAGGCCAATTAAACACACACACACACACACACACACACATCTAAGGTATAACATATTTCAAATAGTTACTATGTTGTGTTTACTATTTTTTTATCTTTTAATTTTGCTTGTACCAATGTTTATTTGCTCCTTTCCTCTTTTTGAGTCATCCAATTTCCTTTGGTTCTATTTTCCTTTTCAAAATTAAGCATTCTATTTATCTTCCCAACAACTGCAGTTCATTAAATGCAATTTCATTAAAATGTGTCTGGATATGAATATATTTCCATCCTACCCAAGATTCATTTCTGTATTAAAATCTGGGAAGTTATCCAGCATTTATGTCTTTGAATATTCCCTCATGTCCATCCTCTGTTCTCTCTTTCCATATAGATGAGAGAGTTCCCAAGATGAAAGCCTGTCTTTTTTTTTTCTTTTTTGACCTGATTTCAGAAAAGCTAACCCCTCATTTCTATGGTGTTCTATTATTTAAAAGTTAGTCAAATAATCCCAGCTCATACTTGAGGGGTGAATATTACACAAAGACACGTATCCAGGATACAGAGATCATTCGGGGTCATTATAGAGACTGCCCAAAATATCTAAAGTATTTAATGATATGAATTTATCTCTGAAATAAATGGCCTCGTCACATGTTTTCAAATGTAATAAAGTTAATTATTTATAGCTTTATCTGGTCAAAATTTGTAACGATGTTATCATAAAACAGGAAAATAAATTTTAAGCAAGTTTGTTTAGATTACGAGCTTTTATAGGTGGCAAGTAAACACCATAGCATAAATCATTCCTATTGTGTCTTTGTCTTTTAACAAATATGATCTCTCAAAGGCTGAGGGAATTTTATTATTCTTGGCAAATATCAGATATTCACCAAGGTATACTTGTATTACTAAAAGTATTTGAATCACTTAATATGATTCAATGCATTTCACTCGTGGGAGAGTAATTTATTTAGATTTTAGCTTTTTTCCCCCAAATAACGAGCTACATCCCCTCCTGCCCCTATTCTCAGAAAAATCAAAAAAAGTGAAAGAACAAAAAAGAATTTGCTTGCCAGTAACTTCTAGTTTTGAATGAAAGACCACAGACTAAAATTGATGGAAGGAATTTAGATGAGTTTACTCAGTGCTGTATATCTAGCACAAAGAATATGCATGATAAGATTTGCTGAAATAGTAAATCAAATGCAATAAATGATGAAACAATTGGAAAAGGTATAGCCACCTCACAAGAGCAGGGAGAAAGAGAGACATGACTGACCATAGGCAGTGTGAATCCATCTTGGATCTAGAGTGTGAACCTCGGGGCTCTGAACAATGATCATATCAGTGACAATATTGCTCGTTACAGTTAAAATCTATGTCAGACTTCTAACATTTTTCTTAATTTTTTTAATGTTTAGTTATTCTTGAGAGAGGGAGAGACAGACCGAAAGACAGAGTGAGAGAAGGGAAGGGACAGAATGTGAAATAGGCTCCAGGCTCTAAATTGTCAACAAAGAGCCAGATGTGGGCTCAAGCTCACAGACCATGAGATCGTGACCTGAGCTGAAGTCAGATGCTTGACCGATTGCGCCCCCTAGGTGTCCCTGACTTCCAACATTTTAAATAAAATTCGAATAGAAATAAAACCCTTATAATGACTGAGATTAACTTTTTTCTATAAGACTACTAAGATACAGGCATCCATTGATTTTACGTTCGGTAATTTATGGTTTCCTATTATTTTTTACCACAAACTTTTAGCACATTCAAGTTTCCAGTGTGAGCATCGCATATGTCGCATACATGGAATTTTATCTAAAATTACTCTAATTGCAAAGAATTACAGGCAGATTACCCAATCAGTCATATAATGTTGCTATACTTGGAGGCAAGATCATGACCCTCACTGACTTTTAATGAAAGTACCATTGTGAATGAATGTCTAGAATGGTAAATATGTCCCTTCAAATATATTTTAGTCTATCTTTTCCTTATTCTTAGTTGTGGTTGTAATCAATATAAAATTAAGAAAGATATCATATGAGATTCTCCTAATATGTCTGAGTATATGATTTATTTATGTATTTTTAATCTTTTTAAGTTACTTTATTTTTTGAAAAGAGAGAGAATGGGAGAGGGGCAGGAGAGAGGGAGACACAGAATCCAAAGCAGGCTTGAGGCTCCAAGCTGCCAGTACAAAGTCTGATGCGGGGCTCGAACCCACAAAGTGTGAGATCATTACCCGAGCCAAAGTCAGACACTTAACAGACTGAGCCATCCAGGAGCCCCATAATAGGTCTGAGCATTTAGATTAAGAGAGGGCTGAAAGACTGTAAACCTTGGGTGGATGGTTTGTTTTCTGTTGCTGCTGTAAGAAGTGGTATTATCAATTTAGTGGTCTTACAGTTCTGTGGGTTAGAAATCTCACAGGATAAAATCCAGCATCAATAGGCTTTGTTCCTTTAAAGAGGCTCTAGGGGACAAGACTTTTCCTGATCATTTCTAGCTTTTAGAGATGGGCTCCTTTCCAGCCTGGGGTCCTCCTTCATCTTCAGTCAACAAGGAAAGGTAAAGACCTTCTCGCATGCTGTCCCTGTCACCTCTGCTTCTGTCTTCACATCTTTTCTGCTTCCCTCTCCACTGCTATGGACCATCATGGCTCCATGGGGCCCATCTGAATAATCCATGATGGTCTCCCTATTGAATTTTTTAATCAGAAAATAAAGTTAATGAGGGCAATGTGAATCAATGGCATAAAGCACTAAACCATTTCACAGGGTGTCCTTTTCAAAAGTGAGCACCAGCATACAGTCAATGTAGCTTCCCCCCTAATCCTTACCAACTGTAGCTACTTAATTTAATCCTAAATATTGACTAAAATATTCTTTCTACAACAGGCTGAGCACTCACCTTAGTTCACTGTAGATGTTTTTCTAAATGTACCTCCCTCTTCCGGAAGAAGGGATGTTGGATCTGAAAACCTACAAAATCTGATGGTCAAGACCTCCAAAATAGTAGTTTTGCATCTGGCCCCTGGCCACAGCACCAGGTTCACTGACCAGACGGGACAAACCAACCCTATATCTGCCTGACGGCACATTCCCGGCAAGGCTCTGCCCTCAAGACAAACCCTTCATCACCGGGGGAGGAATAGTCCAAATGGTGGGGGAGAGGCTAAAAGAAATTGAAACTGAACTCTTCAGCCGGAGAGTCCAGGGTGGCTCTGGCTCCCCGTCGTAGGCGAGGCCTACAGATCCTTTTCTCTTCTCTTTGGTGTCTTTACCTACAGGTGGCACCTGGGCTGAGTTGGCTGCGGTAGGGCAGGAGAGTGACAGGGTCAGAAGTGAGAAATAGCAGCTAACATGCACCGTGCCTACACTACTCTAACCCCTTTATATAAATTAACCAATTTACAGCTCAGTAAGGTAGGTGTGTCATTACCTTTCATTTAGATTCACAGAGAGAGAGTCATTAATTTGCCAAAGATATTAAGGCTCCTGAGTGATAGGTAGATCCAGGATTTGAATCCAGGTCATTTGGACCCAAGAGTTGCACTCAAGAAACATCTATGGGATCAAAGCAAGCTTCGTGGCCAGCAGAGAAAGCCAAAGCACAGACAGGCTGAGGCAATTTTCTCCAGCCCAGAAGCAGAGCCAGAACAGAACACCTGTTTCTCTCGCCCTGGCCTGTGTGCCACGTTCCAGAGAAGCCCAGACTTTCTCTCTCTTTGCTCGAAGGCTTCCTCGAGCCAATCTCCTGCCCTTGCCAGCCCTGGTGCTCTGGGCTGCTGCTTTTCACTCTGAGGCTCTTCCTTCCTAGCCCTTTGGATCATCCAGTTCTCAGCTCCTCACCTTCGCTGAGAGCCAGCTGAGCCCTGTAGTCCCCAGACAAGAAGCCCATCAGATATCTCTCCTGGGGCAAAGGGTTCTTTCAGTGTGCAGGGTTCAGATAAAATATTAGCAAACTTCTTTATCCTCACCTCCTATCATCCTACTACAAAGGCAGTACTTTCATCCCTGGCGGCACCTGTAGGCCATACCCTTGTCACCACTCACCTCCCCACCAAAACCCTACAGAAGGGCACCTCACTCCCTTTGGCGCTGGTTTTTTCCATCGTGGGTGTCTGTTCCAGCTTCTCCACTCACCAGGCCATTCTTGGGCCAGCTGCTCTGACTCCTATTGATCAGAGGGAGTGGCGGAGAGAGGGACCCTCCACCCCTACACCTCCCTGTTCTTTCCTTGTCTCCACAAATCCAAGACCATCTAACCTCCCTATTATGAGCAGATGATTAGACATCTTACTTCCCCTTTGTCATGTAACCTGACATATTCACTGGTGCTGTGGCCTAGGACATGGACATTTTGAGGGCAGGGGGATTATTCTGCCTATCATAATGGCTTTAAGAAGATTTTAGTTTGGAAGACATTAGTCAAATGCCCCCATTTAATGAAAATATACATTTATCAACACTATATTTAAATGCTTATTTATTTTTGAGAGAGAGAGACAGAGAGAGACAGACGGAGAGAGAGAGATGGAGAGAGCATGTGTGCACAATCAGGGGAGGGACAGAGAGAGAGAGGGAGAGACAGAAAGAATCTCAGTGCGTCTGCAGAGCCTGATATGGGGCTTGATCCCATGAACTGTGAGATTATGACCTGAGCTAAAATCTAGTCAGATGCTTAACCAACTGAGCCACCCAGGCCCCCCAATACTGTATTTATATAATTTAAAATGCAGTCGTTACCATAATGATGTGACTTGAGAGAAAATGTGAAGTAGTCTTTTAAAAATGCTCAAGGAAATGCGGAACTGAGAAAGCGTTACAAAGACTTCCTTAGACTCTTTTGAAAATGAACAATGCGTTTGAAACTTGCATGCACATGTGTGTTTGTGGGTATGTGAGAGAGACAGCATACAGGGAAAGAAGAGGGGAAAATCAGAACCAAGGAGAAGGAGGATACAATATTTGACAAAAAAAAAAAGTTTTCACGAAATAATTTTCTGTTTAAGATAATATTTGTTCCTTTGAAATCTCTCTGAGATTTCTCTGGGAAAAATCTGTTTAGACGCGCAATCATTTACACCGTTCTTTAGCGGCCAATTTCCTTTTACTTAAAAACCACCTTTGCAAATTCCTAACTGAAGATAATGACTGTGCTGAAATTATATAGCTCCCTTTTTCACGATGCATTTTCTCTTTCCTGTCTGTGACACCGTCATGCCATCGTGCTACAACCAATAATTTTCCTTTCCAAAGTGTTTTCTTTCAAAAGAAAATCAACAGGAATTCTTTCATATTTTTTCCTATTCAAGCTGGTTTACTCTATTCCCTTTCCGTTAATAGAGCTTATGTCTGTGTGTGTGTGTGTGTGTGTGTGTGTGTGTGTGTGTGTGTGAATATAATGTGCTACCACTGCACTTATAAAACTTTTTTTTTTTTTTTAACAGGGCCCCAATTTAAAACAAATACCATACTCCATTGCACGAATAATAACATTCTTTTCTCTTGGTAACTTACGGTTTAAACCTCTTTTGAGAAATGCATGGGGCTGACCTAACTTGCAAGAAATTCCATCTGTATTATCATGTTGCCTTGACTTTTACTCCTTCAACATTCATTCCTATCCTTGGTTTCAGAAAGTTGGTCTATTATTCATGGTCTTTTTGAGCTATAACTAGGGGCAATACTTCTCTGAACTTAACCTGACAAGACAGGTTTAATCATCTCTTGCCCTTCATGTGTACATACTCTCTACTTATCATGCTAAGGGAGCCGGATATGTCCTAAAATCCCTACATTGTTAATAAAGTCCCAGGGACGCAATCAATCAATGTCACTTTGACTCTACTTCCTAATACACAGTCTGTGAACACAAATTTACTATTTTCACCCCAATTTTCTACTACGAAACCTTCTAGAGTTCATCCAAGTTTGCTCTGATTCATTGTGTTGCCTCTGGTATTTCGTACAATACACACCACATTTGAAATTACTTTTATTAGTGTCTTCCCTCCTCCTGAGACTGTGGACTCATAAAAAGACTGTGTCATTTGTTCAACCCTGTCTTCTAGCTTCTAGACTGGTGGATGGAAGAGGGAAAAGCTCAAAACATTTTGAAGGCTGAATGAATGCAGGATGAGTCCTGTCTCCCTTTCCATGCTTAACCAGATTTGGAATAGGCTCTATGTGAGTAGAGCTGCATAACCCTTTTCATTTATTCATTATTATGCATTTCCTTGATGCTGTTAACCGTTATTTTCCCAAAATATAGGGAGGCTGTATGTATATGCTCTAGTCCTATAGATCCAACTTAACTGTATGCCACAAGAAAGTAACAAAGCTTTGGAAATAGCATGAGAGTCTTGGACTCTGTGACCCCTGACTTAGAATCCTACCTCAGCTCCCTCTAGATATATGATGCTGAATATTTCACTGAACCTTCGGTAGCTCAATAGCAGTAGTGGGTGTATAAAAGAACTGAACTTCGTTTGGATACAAGATAATGTAGACGATATGTTGAATTTCTTTTCAATAAAAATATTTCTTCTAGCATTTGATTTTTTTGCATATCTATTTCTTGATTCATACCTATCTGTGTTGTTTAACTTACTGTTCATATTTATGGATGCTGTTATTTTATATTTCTATATATATTCCACAATACACTTGCTTAAGTCTTTATCGATATACCTTAGACTTATTTTTTAACCAAAGGATTTATCTGATTTGTTGATTTTAGGGGATATATCTTTTCCTCTTTTTTTTTAAATGTTTTTATTATTTTTGAGAGACATAGAGACAAAGCGTGAGCAGGGGAAGGGCAGAGAGAGAGGAAGACACAGAATCCGAAGCAGGCTCCAGGCTCTGATGAGCCGTCAGCACAGAGCCCGACGCGGGGCTCGAACTCACAGACCGTGAGATCATGACCTGAGCTGAAGTTGGCCGCTTAACCAACTGAGCCACCCAGGCGCCCACCCACCTCTTTTGTTTTTAAAAACCTCAATTGGAATATTTTTTGAATGGGAAGATTTCTTTTATTCATTTTCTTTCCTTCCTTTTCTATCTTACAGTTGCCTCCAACAAACCCTATTTTGAACCATATTTTATATTGGGAGATTTGGCCCGCCATTCCCAAGTGATACCGAAACTCAGCCCCCAGAACACTACTGCTTGGCTAGGTTCCCAAGGGCTCACCTTCAGCTGCCCCAAGTAAGCATGCAACTTTGTTGTTATCAGCTGCAGCTATGGGAGTGATCTCAGCCTTGGTCAGTCCCTTCTCAATGACTGGAATATCACTCAGGGCCTGCTTTAGTGTGTAAGTTTCCTGTTATTCCATCGAAGCCCACTTCTACTGATGGAATCTGAATTCCTGACCATACGGATAGATTAGTTTCTGTATTCAAAAGCCTAAAGGATATGCCAGCAGGTGCTACTCATCTCCAATAATTTCATTCCATTTAATCTCTGTAGAGATGTTCAATTTTTAAATATACTTCTACTTATTCTTCTGTGTCCGTAGTGGTGGTGGTGATGTTGCTAGTGGTGAGGGGACACCACACAATGATCTGAACAGAGAAGTCAATATTGTTATTTATTGAGATCCTCTTTTCTAGTCAGACATCACACAGAAATGTCAAACTCACATTTGCACAAATATAAAAGCGATACATTTCCCCCTAATTATACAATTCTTAGTGCAATCCACGTATTGCTGCCTAGCGTTATCATTCTGAGTTATAGATCATGGAACCTTGAATTTCCCCAAACTGCTCCTTTTCCTTTTGCAATGTAGTGAACCAGTGACCAAATACAGAAGATCATAAATCCTTTACTTGCTCTATACCAAAATAGTTCTTAATTCTTTATCACTGCTATCTAATTCAAGTCCCTTTCACGTCTGATGTCATGGTGAGGGTGTTATTTACAAAGGCATGGTGATATATGAACTTCATGTTGGATTTTTAAAGTAGATAATATGGACCCACAGAATTTTTTGAATAAGAAAATATTCGCTAAATTTCATAATTTTAGAATAGTATAAAAGATAGACTATTCTCGTCTCTGTTTATAACTCCCTCCAATATCTACCCGCTTTAACGTATCTCCATGTTGTTTACATGCATTAGCAAGATAAACTTACAATGCAGGAATGTGTCTTGGCAGGTCCTCTAACTGCTAGGGATGGAGTGGACAATAAATCATAACTGATTTTCCTGCTACTTATCATTATACAGATGGCAGACATAGTTATTCTTGTGGACATAAAATAGGATGGATTTTATAAATGTTACAGACTACAAAGGATGGAAAAAAGGCTGAATTTTTTCAAATTGTTGTGAGTTGAGTTTCATCCTAGTGACCCATTGAGCAAAAAAATAAGTCACAATTTTTTAAGGCATATGCTCAAATTATAGAAATATTTGAGTAGGTCATATATATTTTAGAGGTCATATACAATATTTTCCATAATAAATCTGTATTCAAGATTTAAACTATGATTTCTATAGCATTTGGGACTGATATGTTTTGTCCATCAAAAATGCCACCATATACAGCAATGCTTTTTAAAATATTATATATCTGTATTTATATCTATTTATTTATATCTGTATCTGCGCATGCGTGTTGTGTGTGTGACCTTAATTTTCATAACCTTTGCTAAAGAGAAAAACAAGTAGATTTTTTTAATCATTAGAAAGGCTATGTTAGAATTGATTATTGTTCTTTTTAAAATTTATGTATTCTTGAGAGGTGGGGAGGGGCAGAGAGAGAGAGAGAGAGAGAGAGAGAGAGAGAGAGAGAGAGAGAATCCCAATCAGGCTCCGCACTGTCAATGCAGAACCTGACATGAGGCTCCATCTCATTACCCTGGATCATGACCTGAGCCAAAATAAGGAGTCAGATGCTCAACTGACTGAGCCATCCAGGCAACCACCCCCCCATGCCATTTTTAAAAGGATATTTTGTTAGAGGTCCATATTGACATGGAGAAGGTGATTTTTATTGAAAGGTCACTGGGAATGAAACAGGCAGCAACAAAATGTTGATGTCAAGAAGAATTGCTCATCTGTGTGGGTTGTATGTGGTGTTAGCAGAGGTGAAAATAGGTGGATATGTAGAGTATTGCTTCTATCTCCCAAGAGTAGAATATAGTCTCAGATGGTGTATAACTATCTGCCAATTCTGACTATGTTTCTTTTCAACATGCTCCCCTGGTACCTGCTATCTTACTTCCTCACATTCTTCTCCACGTGACCCAACATTCCCCTTGCCCTTCGCCTTTCTCAGCAGGTGTCTGTATTTAGCTTTAGTGAAGGAGTCTCTTATTTAGCTTTAGTGAAGGCTTAGTGAAGTCTCAGTTTCAAAAAGAGGATTATTCTTCACTTTCCCTTTACTCTTTCTTGTTTTATTGTTAAGGTCCATATCCTTTCCACGCCATCTTTAAGGACTTTGACTTTCTCTAGATTTAGTTTTGTCAATCATAGACTCTCTTTTTATATCCTCATAATTGATGTTTTAATTATGATAGAGACTAAATTTGTGCCTGTTAATGGTTAGGAGAGGATTCTCATTAGAAGTTTAAAACAGGAGAACCCAAAGATTGATATTTCTAGCTATATTACTAATGAATGATGGGTAAATACTTCACAGATTTCTCAGAAAACAATCAGACTCCATGCAAATGATGAAATCATTCAAGAGTGTATCGGAAGGAAAAGATCTTACATACGTTAAAATTTTAATTATGAGATAACTTGTTTTAAGTGCTTTCTGGCTTATCTATGTATTCCTTTATGTAATTAGTATTTATTAAGGAACTATTCTGTGCTAAATCTTATGGATACGGTAATAAAAATACAATAAAGGAGCCAGTTCCAATGGAGCTCACTTTTTATTAAAGGGGATTTAAAAATAGGTAAACAGGGGCGCCTGGGGGGCTCAGTCGGTTAAGCGGCCGACTTCGGCTCAGGTCATGATCTCACGGTCTGTGAGTTCGAGCCCCGCGTCAGGCTCTGTGCTGATGGCTCATCAGAGCCTGGAGCCTGCTTCGGATTCTGTGTCTCCCTCTCTCTCTGCCCTTCTCCAGCTCACGCTCTGTCTCTATGTCTCTCAAAAATAAATAAACGTTAAAAAAATAGGTAAACAAAGATTATAAGTAGCTTCAATACAGATCAGTATAATGGTAAAAATAAAAGGAGGTAATAGGCGGTGACTGGAGGAAGGATAATTTGGATTATGTGGTCAAGGAATTGCTGATAAGACAACAGTAGGACTAGAATTTGAATGTGAGGGAAAGTGAGAAAATTCTTCTCTGGGCACAGGAAATAGTGACTAATATAGCTTTAAGGAAAATATGTTTAGTTTGTGTATTAGTTTGCTGCAACTGCCATAGTTATGTACCACACACTGGTTGGCTTAAGTAATAGAAGTGTGTTGTTTAATGGTTTGGATGCTAATTGGTAGGGTTCCTTCCTTCTGAGAGCTGTGAGGAAGAATCCAGTCCATGAGTCTCCCCTAACTTCTGGAATTTACTAGCAATCTCTTGTGTTCCTTCACTGTAGAAGTAAGTCACTCATCTCTGCCCCCATCTTCACCTTGCATTCTCCCTGTGTGCATGACTATGTCCAGATTTCACCTTCACATAAGGACATCAGTCATATTGGACTGGGGACCCACCTTACTGCAAAATGAATTCATCTTAACCTGAGCGATTATACCTGCAACAATTCTGTTTCCAAATAAGTTAATATTCTGAAGTTTAGGATTTGAGGTTTCAATATGTGAAATTTATGGGGACACAACTAAAGCCACTAGAGATTGTGTAAAGTAAGGTTTTGCTGTACAACAAAACATCTTAAAACAGAGTGGATTTAAACAACAATCATTTCTTTTGCCCAAGATTTCATTTGTTGGCAATCAGGTCCGGAATCAGTTGGTAGCTTACCTAGGTTCTTTCATGCATTCGTGTTCAGCTGAAGGTAAATGGCGCTGCTCTGTTTCGAGAGGCTGGCTTGCTGTCAGTTGATGTGGCAAATACAACCAGGTTATATATGTCTTTTATCATCCACCAGGGTAGCCCAGAGTTATTCACATGATGTTCTTGGCATCAGGTCCCAAGAGCAAAAAAAAAAAAAAAAAATAATGCCCAGTGTGTACATTCTTTTTAAACTTTTGCTTGTTTTACATTTTCTAATGTCTCATTGACCAAAGCAAGTCATGACCAGGTTCAACGCGTCTGGAATTAGATTCCAACTCTTGGAAAAAGGATCTGCAACATGATATGACAAAGGTCTTGATGGAAAGATATGACAAATTTGGGGTCATTTTTATAACTGACCATGGCTTATCTGAAGACCAGAAATAAGATTTGTATGAATATCTACATGTTTCAAGGGAATCCTTTTTTAAACTTCGTAATTTAAAATGAAATTTAATATTTCATCATGTATATGAAAAAAGTGAACACAGAAATGATGGCAAAAGCCAAAATTTAATTCTCCCATCTTTGCTTCCATATGCCTTTTCCCTGTGCCCATGGTTAGATGAATTTCATGATCTGGGCATTTTTCTCCATGCAATGCACATAATTTATAATATATGTGAGATCGACTATTTTTCCAAGTCAAAGGTTTAAAACTCAAACTCTCAGTACCATGACAGAATTATAGATGCAATCAATACTGTGTCTCTCTGTCATGCCACCTCATATTTGAACTAGTTTTGGATATTTATCATTATCCTCTTTTACCCTTGATCAATTGCTACAAAAGAACGCGCGTATAAATTTGCCCCTTTTCTCAAAAAGTAGTATATTAGGAGTTTAGGGTTACATATTCAGCTGGCTTAGTTCTTTGTTTCAAAAAGAGGATCAAATTCTTTTTCCATATCATCAAAGTTTTCTGGTTATGAATGACCCTGTATCTACCCGTTTCCTCATATTTCTCAGAGTAGCCTTATCCCCAGCGAGAGAATTCTATTTTCCCTTTTGAGTAGAGTTTGAATGCCCTCACATAAATAAGGGCTGAGAGTTAAATTAGATCAATCTGACTCATTGCCCTGGGATTTTCAATCTTGAGGTAAGTAATTTAATGACTAAGCAAATAAAACAAGTTTATTAGTTGTGGAGGTTCCCGTATGGGATTATTGAGTAAATTCTTATGCATAGCACTCAGAGCTGCCCA
>PITB01016013.1:0-41218 GCA_004024585.1 Paradoxurus hermaphroditus
ATTCACCATTTATGCTACTGAATCACATACTCTCATGTTCCATGTTTCGTGCAGTTAATTTTTTTCTTCTCTAATATCAGGATAGTATGCTGGGACGCGGAAGTTTATGTTATATTGTGAGAGAAGTACCCATCTACCAACACACTGACCATATCCCAGCCACGTAGTCTTTGGGATCATTCCATTGTTTTCAGCTCCTCGAGGGGCAGCCTCTGTGTCACCTTTATCTCTGTGTTCCTGACTCTAAGCAGGGCCTCTCTGACACTTGGAAAATGTCTGATAAATGTCTGATGAATACAGGAATGAATGAGTGGGTGAACTGATGAGAGCAAGGATAGAACAGAATAGAAAACTGTAAGTCAAGTGGGGAGAAACGGAAGCAATGAAGGTGGCATCAGCGGATGACATGAGGTTGGGGAAAGTGGTCTAATTCAATGACCTGAACTTCCCATGGGGGAGCGGGGGAGCGTTGTCGAATCAGATTTGTGAAGGGGGCAGTGGGAAATGAGAAGGATTCAGCTCCTTCCCGTTAGTGCTGAGGAGCGGGCACAACAGTAACTAGAAAAGGTGGCGAGAGAAGAGTGTCATGAGGGAGAGCCGTAAACAGTGCTGAGGTCCTTCAAGGAGAAATGATTCGCGGTAACACCGTGCACCCATTAAAAGAATGTGACATTTTCCTTGGTGGTTGGCAAGGCATATATTTTAAAGTTTGCTTGAGTGTGGCTTTGATCTTTCAAGAAGTCTGAGGGAAGATTAACGCTTATTTACTAAATATTTCTTATAGAATTAATTTTTCAATCTTGTTCTTTATATTGCTACAGTCCGCATAACATGATTTAAAATTCCGGTCTCATGTGGCTAGTTCCGAAGTACAGTTTTGATTAATCGGAGAATTGGTTTAATCATTTGTTGCAAGGAATAATGAATTATTGCAGCCGAAGACTCTAGTCTGTCTCTTGAACTGGGTCTTTTTTGGCCGCTTCTAAATATTTGACATACTATACCGTGTTATCATGTTCAAATAGGACTGAATTATGTATAAGCTCAGAAATGAAAAATAAAACAATGGTGTGAAGATGAGAAGCAGGAAAACATATGAATTACATTAGGTGGTTATTGTTGTACCTAATGAAAGAAGAAGGAAATACCAAATTGTGGCAAAATGCCAGAGAACTGGTTCATGAGTGGGTAAAACTCCATCTAGATTATGAAACTAAGATCTTGTCAAGTTCAAAAGTGATTGTAGCAAGTTCATAAATCACTAGCCTAAGATTCTTCATTCTAAGACAGAGGCCCTTCTCCCAGGCCAGCCCCGAGACAGGTTGTTGGGTGCTAATGGTAGTCTAACCCAACCACTATAACAAAGAGCAAGAATGTAATGTCATATAGCATCAAACAAGTTAAGTAGCAGAACTGAAGTGTTGCCTCATAAAATATTCATTAAGGAGGATTCATTCGTTCTAACCAATAGAGCCGCCATGTAAAAGTCACCGCAGTTCCTGACATGCCTCTCAAATTTCTAGGAATTTAGGAAGAAATTCAGAATTCCCGAGCAAGTGTGATACGTACTTTTTATTTTTGAAGTAAAGTTTCACCCAAATAAATTTCAACTGTCAGATCCTGGTGACTTGCAGCAAAAATGAATACCAAACTGATGTGATATATCATAGACCTTTTTACAAAGAAGTTCGCTTCCTGCGACGGGTCAAATTTGTAGAAAGAAAGGACAGGAAATCAATGCCTAGAGTAAGAAATGCAATAAAAGTGGGCTTTGTCTTAAGCATGTTGTTTCCTTCCATTTTATCTGTGATCAATAGACTTTGTTTCTTCCTATTTCATCACTGGAACAATAGACCTTCCTCTCATTGGCCGTGTGTCTCAGAACTGTCCCACCCCGAAGTTGCTCACCAACATTCCAGAGGAATCCGGACTGTTTCTTTCTATTCTCTCAAGTATTGCCTAAACTGTGTTTCTGACCTAGGATAGAGGGTCAGTCCCACCCCCTAAGGAGGATTTTGGATGTCTTATGATGGGGGTGCTACCGGCATTCAGTTACCCAGCCTGAGGAGGTTAGTTGTAAAGTTACTGCCTGTTTACATGTTTGTTTTCTGCATTAGTCCTTGAAGTTACAGAGCTTATGTTATTCATCTTTGCTCCTCTAGCACCTAGCTCGACGAATGTTTGTTGAATGAATGAGAAAGTGAATAAATGAGAAAATCAAGGACTACCCGTTTAATTATAGACAATGTTTGTTTGATGAAACCAATGATTGTTTTAAATTTACTTTGTTAAACAAGAGATTTAAGACAAAATTATGAGTTTAAGATTTAGAGGAATCACAAACTTTTGAATGGATAAGGACCCTATTTTTTTTAAAAGACTTTCAGATCTATTTACTTAGAGAATCATTGCGTTTTGACAGTTTTGGTGATTGAGGTAACTGGCCAAGGAAATAATTGCCTTACAAAAAAACAAAAGACTCTTGAATCTTTTTTAAAAGATAATCTATTTTCTTAAATGATGACTATCAGGATTTGCTTCCATGACCTGAGACAGAAACATATTCTGAAGCTCAAAAGCAACTTAAAAGAAAACCTTTCGAGAAGCCTGTTTCTGTCAGAATGTTGTAATTTCCTTTAGAAACTCCAGCTGTTCCACAGCACGCAGTTAAATTAAGTGTAAGCGCTGTTAAATAGGAGGTAACCATTAGAATATTAAAAAAAAATATGACTAGCATCCAATGTTTTAATCCAATAATTTGCTAATCACTCAGTATGGTGTAGCCTTCTGATTAGTCCCTCCCTTAACTCCGTCCTCCCTGCTGCCTGAGACCTGGTCTCCTGCTCCTCCTCCTCCTCCTCCTCCTCCTCCTCCTCCTTCCTCTGCAGCTGACTAGGCCCTTATTTCTCTTTGGAATGTTCCTCAGAGCCCATTAAGGAGCGCTTTAATCCAAGAGAATCTAGATGATCAAGAAAAATTAAGCTCCTAATAACAGCAAAATTGTAAGAAATTTGGACAAAATGACTCTCCGCATCACAGATTTTGTTTACTAGTGGGTAATTAATTCTCCACATATGTTGGGAACATCTGTCGCCGTGACCTGCCATCGGATCTGCGAAATGGCTGCTGTGCGGTTTCCCCGCAGGTCATTAGCAGCGCTCTGAAAGGAAGCTCCTTCCCCCTGCCCTCAGCCCCGGCAACTTTCTCATCAGCTGGGAAGTTCTGCGTGTAAGTTCCTCGCAGCGAGACACCCTCCTCCACTTCTCCCTCTGTCACCGGTGGGCGTCTCTGGCCACCTCCTGTTCTCCCCCAACCAGGCCAAAAGCCAGAGGAAAGCGGCTACCTGGGTGTGGAGGGGAGCGGGAAGGGGGGGGGTGGCAAGCTGGCAGGTCCGGCTCTGGAGGAAGCCTTCTGCTGCCCTCCGGGCTGTCTGGCTCCACCGAGGGGGGCAGGTCTTCAGGCATAGCTGAATGGGATCCAAGAGAAATCTGGATGTTTCTGCCCCGTGACTTCCCAGCATAGTCGGTGAGAGATTGGCGTCAGATTTCTAGGGCATCATTGCCAAGAGACCTTGTCTTAACAGAAACCAGAGATGGCAAACCAACTCTGGGAAGGGGCTTTGGCAGGTATGAGGAAATGCCATTCATTGGTTGGCATTCAGGCGATTCAAAGCAAAGGGAAGGGGAGATTTGTGGGAAACAGAGATCCTTTGCCCCTCTCCCTGAGCTGCTGATAAAAGGCCAGCTCTCACCCTGGCAGCGGTCGGGGCCACCAAGTAGCCTGGAAAACCGGAGATGGAAAATCACAGATACATAGGAAATTTTGAAGTGATAGGAGAAGGGACTCTGTTGACCAGTGACTAAGGGCTATGAAATTTGCACACATTGTATGCCTTCACGGTGTCCTGACCCAACCCTGAGCACACTTCCTTGTTTGCTGCTTGTCTGTTGCCCCGCTAGCACAGGAGACTTGTTAAATCCTGGCAATTTGCCTTGCTCATCGTAGTATTTCTAGCATCTTACTACGTTATCTAACGCAGAGAAGATGCTCAAAAATGAACGTTATGAGAAGATGCTCAAAAATGAACGTATTCGTTATGAACGAATGGGTGGGTGTTTGCGTTATTCCTCACTGAGATCCTACAAAATCGACCTTCTTCTCTTCTTCTAACGAGGACATTGAGGCTCAGTGTCCAAGCCGAGCCAGTATTTCCACTCCGCTGTGTCTACTGTTTCCGTGCTTTTCTCAACCACAGTGTTGTCCACAGACACGGCTCTGAGTCCCAGTAAGGTTCAGTGACGTCCTCCCAGAAAAGAGAAAGATTTGCAACTTCTAGGTCCATATTGAGTTAAACTTAACTTTTTTTAAAGGCACTTACTAAGCTTTGCAGTCACTCCTGGATTTCATTCCTGGTCCCATGCAAGTTCTTGACCTCTTTCAGCCAGCTTCCTCATCTTGTAAAATGAGGTTACTCATGGTTTCTAGGTGCCAGGATTGCTGCGAAGATCATATGAACCAGGTATGAAAAGCACTTAACGCGATTGCTCAATTAATGGTGCCAAAGAAAAGCCCATTGCTTCCCGTGTTCCTTTTTAAAATTACACTAAACACACATCTTTACACAACTGGCATTCGTCACCTGTGTGTGATTCTGCCTCTCGTTCTTAACTAACATCCCCTTCTAGTTACCAGTATTGCACTTAGTACTTTTATAATTATGCAAATAGTTATCTCTAAGTGTTTCATACCTGCTTTCTTTCTTAGAGAATGCACTCCATGACAGCAAGTGGCTGTTTTATACATCCCAGTGTGCCCAGGGCGTGGCTGAATTATGAAAGGTCTTATTAGGCTAGTGAGTGAATCTGAAATAAATAACTACTCAGAAAATTCTTTTTTGAATTTTTTAATATTTTTAAAATTTATTTATTTATGTTTGAGAGAGAGAGTATGCAAGTGAGCAAGGGGCAGAGAGAGAGAGAATCCCAGTCAAGCTCTGCACTGTCAGTAAGGAGCCCAAAGAAAGGCTCTCAAACAAAGGTTCTCAAAGGAACTCACGAACTGTGAGATCACGACCTGAGCCAAAGCTGGACACTTAACCAACTGAGATACTTAATCCGCTGAGCCACCCAGCCGCCCCACTGTAGTAAATTCTTTAACTGTATCGTCCAATTGTGTCCTCAAATAGTTTCTTAGACAGCAGCCTATAAAAGATCTGATTAGTACCCGAGCCAACTTTTCTCCTAGCCAGCTTTCGAGCTAACTTTTTTGTTTCTAAATGGATGCTTTTTGAGCAGGAACTGAGTATGAAGTTTTTGTGATAATTTTAGCCTACTTGCGTAGAGAGTTGACGGGAGAAATTTTGCACAGGGACTTTAGGAATATGGAAAGCAATGGGGCCCTCCACTCATATGGGGAGTTTTATCTCACTTTCGATGGGCAAAGCCGGCTAAATTCCACGGCTGTCCTTCTCTGCCCACAGAGTGACTCTTGGATAAGGAGGGCAAGACAAATGGGTTATGAGAGCCAGTATGAGGTTCGTGTACGTGTAGGTACTGCATTTAGACAAGGCTGGGGACACGTCGAAGCAGTTCTATTTGTTAAGGGAATAGAAGTAGAGATTTTGGAAAGTGAGTGAGCATCAAGGGCACGTTTCCTACACAAAAATGGAAAACGTAGAGAAATTCACTTAACAGCTAATGTAGAGGCATCTTAATATGGAGTTGAAAGGACTTTTGGTCTTTTTGATTCCACTCCTGTAGGCCCCTTCACCTCTAGATGGATAGATTACCACTGGTGAGATCTCCTAGTATATATTATGGTCAGAAAACTTTTATTTGTGAAGGTACCTGTGATTCCTCCAATTAGTAGTTTGTTTATTTGAGTATTTTGGAGACCGCAAATGTGTCTGTTGATTATTTTATTTGGTATTTGTTTAGTGTTTCTTCTTAACCCTGTTTTTGAGCCCTAACAATGATAAATCATTTCAATTTGTTTGAATTTAACTCAGTGGAATAGATGCTAATTGAGCACCCACTATGTTCTAGGCATTATACTTAGAGGAGGGGGTACAGAGATTCATAACGCAGTCCCAGCTTTGGGAATGTTTACCACAAATATAGACAAAATTAAAATAAAATTTTAATTTATTGGGGGCCCCTGGGTGACTCAATCGGCTGAGCATCCTACTTTGGCTCAGGTCATGATCTCACAGTTCATGAGTTCTAGCCCCATGACGGGCTCTGTGCTGATGGCTCAGAGCCTGGAGCCTGCTTCGGATTCTGTGTCTCCCTCTCTCTCTGCCCCTCCCCCACTGGCGCCCTGTCTCTCACTGTCCCTTAAAAATAAATAAATGTTAAAAAGTTTTTTTGACTTTTATTTTAAGATGAATAATTTATTTAAAAAATTTTAATGTTTATTTTTGAGTTAGAGAGATAGTGAGAAGGGGAGGGGAGACAGAATCCCAAGCAGGCTCTGCACCGTCAGCTCCGAGTTTGATGCAGGGCTGGAACCCACAAACCATGAGATGAAAACCTGAGCCGAAACCAAAAGTTGGCTGCTTAACCAATTGAGCCACTCAGGCACTCTTTATGTTGAATAATTTAATCAAACAACACAGGTGGGGGAGGTTCAGTGTGCCGTTGGATCCCTGGACCATTAACTCTGGCTGATGGCACTAAGATATTCCTTCAAAGCAGGGACTTTTAAATTGAGTCTCAAGGATGAATAAGAGTTGGCATCATGGTTAGGAATATGAACTTTGGAGTGGCCGGGGCTAAAATCTGGCTCTTCCCCTCTTAGCTATCAGACTTTGAACAAATTGATTAATTTCCATCTCCCTTAGATTCCTTACCTGTGCAATAGAGGTATTAGTTGCACCTGCCTTATAGTGTTGCTGTGAGACTGAGGAAAGTTAGTATTAGTACAATGCTGAGAACCCTTCCCAGCACACTGTGGTGCTATAATAGTGTTAAACAAATATGGAGGGGAAAAAATGCCGAAGTGAGCTAAAGAGTGAAAAACTACGGTGTGTGCAAGAATGTATGAATACCTCCATGTGAGTATGGAGGTCCATGTGAGTATTGGTTGGTCCTTTTCTGGATATTAGCTATGGTACACCTAGGAAAATTATTCTGCATAGGGGGTTTCATTCCTGCGTGATCTTGTTTTACTCTTACACACTACTGATCGAGTGTCCTTACAGGTGTGCTCCAGGTGGGTCCCCCGGGGAGGCAGCTGTCACTTCCCCATCAATTGTGCAAAACTGCCACTCACAAGCAGCTCGGTCCTCTCTGCTGACATTTGTTTTTGGCCTCGCGGATATATTTGCAGGTAGCTTTTACTTTTTTTCTGACATTTTTGATTGAGAATGGGGGGGTCATCCATGCTTGGGGAGCTCTTTGTGCCTGACTCGCCTGCCTCTGTGATTTATAGCAGCATGGCCAGGAGTCCACACTCTTCCCTTCACATAGGGACCTCTTCTTCCCCTGTCCGTTCACTTAGGGCAACACCCAGTGGCCAAAGCTCAAGTCTTCCTGCTCTCTACCACCCAGACTCGATCATCCACTTGGATTTCAAACTCCAGAATCAGTGCACAAAGAATCTTCGAATGACGGACTGAGGAATTTAAATTTAAATTAATGAAGTATGAAATGCCCTTGAAAGTCTGTGTAAGAGGGTGAGATGATAGCTCAGCAGCACTTACAGTTAGAATAACAGGAAACGGAGCTAAGAAAGAAAGTTCTAGAAGATAGGACAAGAATGGATATACAGCATGAAAGCCAGATAAGGAGGAATTTCAAGAATGCAAGTGTGGAAACCAGTACCAAGGCTATTTTGAGAACATTATGTCTATTTTAAATCATTTCAGGGGTGCCTGGGTGGCTCAGTCAGTTGGGTGTCCGACTTCGGTTCAGGTCATGATCTCGCAGTCTGTGAGTTCGAGCCCCGCATCAGGCTCTGTGCTGACAGCTCAGAGCCTGGAGTCTGCTTCCCATTCTGTGTCTCCCTCTCTCTCTGCCCCTCCCCTGCTCATGCTTTGTCTCTCTTGCTCTCAAAAATAAATAAAAAAATAAAACAAACAAAAAAAAACACATTAAATCATTTCGGTGGAATGGTAGAAGTGGAGGGTAGATTGGGAGGAAGTGAGTGGATATTGGGGAAATAGGGGAAATAGGGGCAAATGTTGGAAATTTTGGGAACCCCAGAGCTGAAGGGAAGGAGATGTATCGGAACATGACTGCTCTTCAGACATTCCTGGATTCAGGGAGAGGGCTTTCTGCCTGAGAGACGTAAGCAACCCTTAAAGATGGAGTGGAAGGCTCCAGTAGGAAAGAATGATTGAACAGGAGACAAGAAGGGCAACAGCTTCAGGGTTGCTGTGGTAAACATATCCAAAGCAAGAACAGGTTTCCGTGACCAACATATTAGGATAAGATGCATTGTCAATTTATCCACTGAAGTTCGCATCTCGACTCTCCTCAAAATACATCTAGAATTTAAGATTAAAGGGATTCTTACGTTTTATAATCCAGTCATTTTCTGGTGCTTTTTTCATGCTAGTGTCTATAAGGAAGAGCCAAATGTCTTGATGGATGTATGGGAATTATTTTAACTTAGTCTTTTGTAATCATTCGGTCCTTTTTATTCTTATAATGATGAGGGGAAGGATTAAGTGGAAAATCCTCTCCTTCTATCAGGATTAAGCCTGGACTAAACAAAAACACAAACACCACAGGACGAACGAAGAGGAAGCTATTTTCAGCAGATGTGGTGACTTTTGTAACGCAAGCCAAGCTCTGGAGCGAGACAAACAGTAATGGCTAATGCGTTATATCAAACAGGGTGAGGGCGAAGGCTTCCTAATAGAAAGAATATTCTCTTTTTAATAAAAAATGAGAAAAATGGGTGTTTAGCTAATGCTTAGTCATCACTGTGTGGAGGAGGGGACTAAAAGCGCTAAAGCAGCGGCCATGTCCTCACTCCAGAGCAGGCATCCTCCTCCACGTCCTGCCAGGACCACGTGTCCGTCTCTGTCCCACCAAGCTGGAGGAACTTCCGTTTGGAGGATCAGGGGAGAGCCTCATCTGACATGCAGACATGGAGTTCAAGGATGCCTGACTGTGAGGGATGGGAGCAGGGCAGACGGAGAGGTTGGGAAGACGAGGCTGGAGACATCTCCTGGGAACCCTCTACTTCCTACATCTTGATTACCAGAGCGAGCTGAGGTAGGTAGGGAGTGCCCTCCGCTGCTTCGTCTGGACAGAGACCTGTCCCAGCCATCTTCCGTCAAGGAACTTCAGAAGAAGCCTCTATTAAACAGATGTTTTAGAGTAAAAAAATACAATTTTTATTAAAGCACACTTTTTGTTTTCAAATTCAGCAAAACATAGGATTATAGCTTTTCTTGTAGAAATGGTCCGTAAGTAGTTGTTAGATGTTATTTTTCAAGTGAATAAATATTGCAGATATGCCTACTGAGAGAGAAAACAAAAAGAGCCAAGAGGCAACAATATGATGGACTGTAGGCTCTCATGGTTCATGGTGAACCTGTCATGTCCCAACCTAATTTTCTTACCTTTTATACAAAATCTGCTTCAAAACCAATGGGTCTTGCCCTTCTATTTTTTTTTAAATTTTGTTTATTTTTGAGAGAGAGAGAGAGAAAGAGAGAGAGCGCACAAGCAGGGGAGGGGCAGAGAGAGAGAGGGAGACACAGAATCCGAAGCAGGTTCCAGGCTCCAAGCTGTCAGCACAGAGTCCGACATGGGGCTCGAACCCACGATCCTGAACTCAAGTCAGACACTTAGACGAGTGAGCCACCCGGGAGCCCTGTTCTTGCCCATTCTAATTCATGATGATGCTTTTCTTAGAATTGCTCATCCTGAACTCCTCTGTTTTTCTCATGTTATCCATCCATTTGGAAACTCCTACCAGATCTATTTTCATAATACAGTAAAACCTTGGTTTGCAACCATAATTCCTTCTGGAAACATGCTTGTAATCCAAAACACTCATATATTAAAATGAATTTCAGGAACCCTTAGCTCAGTTGTGAATATGTGATGTTCAACATGACATATTGCTAGACATCACTCTTTTATCAAGTTAAGATTTATTAGAAATATTTGCTCATCTTGCAGAACAGTAACGAAACAAGTTACTCTAATCCAAGTTTTGTCTCCAATAGTTTTCCAGCTGATCTTCTGGCTGCCAGTGCACCTCCGAACAATCTCTTCTCAAACCAGCAGAGTTATCCTTTTACTGTGTGAATCAAAGATGTCCTCTGTGAAAACTCCCGTCTCACTCAGTGTAAGGCTGGAGTCCTTCAGTGGCCTCCAAGTCCTGGTCCTCACTGTGCTTTTGGCTCTTTCGACCAAGTTCTGTCCATGTATAGACTTTTTAGCAAGCCTACTCTGACTGCCCTGTTTCATACACTGCACAATCCCTAGCCCCAAACCTGGCATTACCAGCTGCCTTTATCTTGCACCCAACTTCTTGCCTTGTCACTTAGACATGGAAAGGAGTAACTGCTTCAGAAGGTTGTGTGAGACTTACATGAGTTAATACATGTGACGTACTTGGAATTTAGCTGGTGCATTGTAAATGTTAGTAGTTAATACAAAATATTGTAGTTATTACATATGCTTGAGTACATGATAGAATCAGTCTTTATTTTTTTATTATTTTTTTAAATGTTTATTTATTTATTTTGAGAGAGAGAGAGAATGAGCAGGGGAGGAGCAGAGAGAGAGGAAGAGAAAGAATCCCAAGAGGGCTCTGTGCTCTCAGTGCCGAGAGTACCAAGCCTGATGTGGGGCCCAATCTCATGAATGGTGAGATCATGACCTGAGTTGAAATCAAGAGTCAGATGTTTAACTCACTGAGGTATCCAGGCACCCCAAAAATCAGTCTTTTAAAAATGATCTCATGGTTTGTGAGTTTGAGCCCCACGTCGGTCTCTGTGGTGTATCAGTGTGGAGCTGCTTGGAATTCTCTCCCCCTCTCTCTGCTTCTACCCCACTTTTGCTCTCTCTCTCAAATATATAAATAAATAGCTTAAAAACTATTATGTGTGGGCGCCTGGGTGACTCAGTTGGTCATGTGTCTGGCTTTGGCTCAGGTGTTGATCTCAGGGTCCCTGGGTTTGAGCCCTGTGCATTGGGCTCTGTGCTGACAGCTCAGAGCCTGGAGCCTTCTTCAGATTGTGTATCTCTCTCTCTCTCTCTGCCCTTCCCCCACTCATGCTCTGTCTCTCTCTGTCTCTCAAAAATAAATAAAAAATGTTTAAAAAAATTTAAAAAAAGGAATGCAAAAATTTGAGCCATTATTTTGCCTGATTGGCTGCTGCATTTGAATTGAAGATGGCTTTGTTAGAGCCCTGGAAAGCTCTAACGATCTGGTTGACTAATGCAATGATGGATGTCCCACATGGACCCCTTCCTTGAGTCTATCTGCTCTTCCCATTAGCTGGACTAAGTTGCTTGCACAGGAAATCTTGATAAGTCAGAATTCTTCATGTCCTCAGGACATTAGACACGTATTGATGAGATATTAGTCATTTTATATAGTAAGATCCATGCAGCTACCATTGAATTTTTTTTTTTTGCATAGATTCCAGATTCAGGTGAATAGGATATCAGTGTCATAAGAGTAGGGGCTTTCTTGTTGTTGTTGGTGGTGGTGGTGGTCATGGTGGTGGTGTGTTTAGTGTTGGTCTCAGGGCTGTACTCAGAGTATTGAGCACTGTCTGGCACAGGAGGCACTGAATAAATATTTATAGAATAAATGATTATTGAGTTATGAGATGGTATTGTGTTTATATCTGCCACTCTTATTCTATTTATATGATGAATCACATCGATCGATTTTTTTAATGTAACACAAACTTGCATGCCTGGCACAAACCCCACTTGGCAACTGAACTAACACACTGAGCTAAGCAACTCCCGGAGTCAAGCTTTACTAATACTTTGAAGGAGTACAAGCAATCAAGAGGCACAAGCAAAGCAGGGAGAGGTCTGTGAAAACTCGTGACTCTCCAGGTCCTTCCTTCGCACACCGAACACATGGACCAATCTGGTAACCGAGGTTCCTGAGTGAACTCAGTGAGTCATCTTGCACGGTGCTGAGTCTCTAGGCTATGGAATAGCTCATATTTTTTTTAAGTTTATTTATTTTGAGAGAGAGCACGTGCAAGTAGGGTAGGGACAGAAAGAGAAGGGAGAGAGAGAATCTCAAGCAGACTCCACACTGTCAGCGCAGAGCTCAATGTGGGGCTCAAGTTCACGAACCATGAGATCATGACCTGAGCCGAAATCAAGAGTTAGACACTTAACCAACTGAGCCACCCGGGCTCATTTGGTATCTCAGCTTTGTAGAACCTAGGTGACATTCTCCAAGAAGCCATGTTTCATTATCATTAGGTTAGATATTGGTTTATTTTCCATTTACAGTCCTGAATAGGAGACATGATATAAAGAGCATTCTATATATGAGAACTTTACTTCTTTTTAAAAAAAATCTTTATTATTATTATACTTTTATTATAGACAGAGAGAAGGCATGCAAGCAGAGGAGAAGGGCAGAGGGAGAGAGAGAGAGCATCTTAAGCAGGCTCCATGTTTAGTGCACAGCCCTACATGGGACTCAATTCCCCCAACCAGGGATCATGACCTGAGCCAAAATCACGTTGGATGCTCAATCGAAGGAGCCACCCAGGTGCCCCTGAGGACTTTACTTCTAACAAATATCATTAGTCCATTTAATGAGGAGTTTCAGCTACAAGTCTCTAGTTGTGAGGAGAATAGATGGGGTCACTTGCCTGGTTTCCCTGGGAGTGAGACCCCTATCCCGTTTTCTAGTAATTCATAGATAAATGGACCACAGTCACTCCATCCTGTCCAAAAACAGAAGTTGAGCTCTTCCCATACTTTTATAAGTATGCAGTGCTGGTATTGTTAGGGTAGAATCCTTTATATTTTACATTTCCTTTTAAACTATTATTTAAGCTGGTTTCCATGGTAACTATATATTTATCTTTATGTTGATTTCCTTATGTTTTTTATTGTTTGAGGCTTTTTTAACATTATATTTTTCAGGAAATACCCTGAAATCTTCCATATACATTATAGTTTGTAGGGTGCATTCTTGAAAGTAAATTTAGCTGGATATAAAATCCTTGGCTTACATATTTTGCTTTGAGTAACTTAATTATTATACCACTGTCCTCTAGAATAAAGCCTTGATCTTGAGAAGCTTAATAACAAAACCATATCTATTTCCTCATGGTCTTTTTGCTTGCATGGACAAAAGATTTTTTAAAATTAATTTGATATCCAATTATTTTATTATAAATTTCTCTGTATTGGCCTTTCTGGTTCCTATGTTTTCCTATGTTTGGTGTCCCCTTTCAATATCTATTTTAGGTCATCTTTTCTTTCAAGAAAGTTTCCTTGGGGTGCCTGGGTGGCTCAGTTGATTAAGTGTCCAACTTCACCTCAGTTCATGAGGTCAAGCCCCACTTTGCTGAGCATGGGACCTGTTTGGAATTCTCACTCTCCCTCTCTCTCTGCCCCTCACCCACTCATTCTCTCTCTCTCTCTCTCTCTCTCTCTCTCTCTCTCTCAATAAATAAACATTAAAAACATACTCCCAGTTTTGAATATTACAATTAACCTGGCATGCTGGTGATACTATTCACCCCATTTTTCAGGTGGAGAAGTTGAGGCATAGAAAGATCGAACAACATGCTCAAAGCCACACATCTAACATGTGGGAATAATGAGATTTGGTCCTTAGGGATCTGGCTCTGGAACTCGTATTCTTAATCACAAATGATTCACCCTCACCCACTGATCCTGGGAAGGAGGGTACACTGGGCTGCTCATGGCTGGAAAAGAGGTGAATTCATAAAGGTTTAATGAAGGTTGCCTGCGTTATGTGGCCATAACCTCCTTCCCTTGCTTTCATATCTTCCTTTCAAGTTTCTAGCACTGGTTTTTCATCTAAGGTGCTGGGTCACTTGTACAGTGTCGACCACCCCGTGAGATAAGGCAAAAGAGGGGCAGGTGTCAGGATGCAGTCCTGGAAAAGTTCTGAGTGTTTTGTTGCCTCAAAGCAACTTGGCAACTTATCAGTTGACATGTGGGATATGTTATAGGTCTGACTTCTAGAATTCTCTTCCTTCCCACATTTTTTCTCCTGAATTCAGTGGAAATTTTGTTTTTTTATTTTGTGCTGAAGCCAAGGAAGGAGAACTGAAGGAAGGAAAGAGAGAATTATTCCAATCATCCAGCTATACCTTCCAAACTCTGGTGGAAGTAAGAATTATTTTAAAAAGAAAGAAAGAACACCCAAAGCCTATACAGATGTAGTTCTCATGATAAATCACTTTTTAATCAGTCATAATTTTGCATTAAGTGCTGAATAAATGCCCTTTGTTTCATACTTAAACTGTCAGCGACTAACATTGGGAGGGCAGACTAGTGCCTATCATTAGAGCAGAGAAAAATCAATACTGCTTTTAATTAAAGGCAGGCACAGTTGAGCTTTGAGACAAGCAAATCTCCTTGTCAGTTCATCTCCCCTTTAAACTCTCTCGAAAGTTCAGTTCAGAAGTTAAGAGCCAGGCAGATGTAGGAACAGAGTGACGAAATGATTTGGGGGGAGAGGGAGGTAGAGGGAGGAGAAGGGATGAGATGGAGTGGGGTGCAAAGTAACAAAGAAGACAGACAGAGACAGAGACTTTTCGTTCAGCCGGTCCCTAGGGGACAATCTTCAGGAATAATAAAGGGTAGATACTGGCTTATGCTATACAGATGATCTTTGCACTTACAGACTAAAAGGAGAGTCAAACGGATATTCTTGTCAGTCATATATTTTATGGTTTAGAGGCCAGCACACGGTAGTTTTTAAAGGATTCTTTTCATATTACCTTTTATAACTTCGGATATTCTCCCTTTGTAGAGCAAGAGTCCGGCAGGACAGAACGCGCAGTGTTGTATAACCCAGCGACAGAAGCGACATTCTGCCATCACTTTGGCTGTTTTCTATTTGTTAGAAGCAAGTCACCAGGCCAACCCACACTTGAGAGGAGGAGATTCTACAAGGCTGTAAATAAAAGGAGGGGGGTCATTGAGGGCCCTCCTTGCAAGTTGTCTACACAGACTTTATCTCAAGAGGATTATAATCTATTTGGAGAAAGAATACAAACAAATTGGGGCACTATGAGAAAAAGGAAAGGTACCATTCTGGGGCACCTGGGTGGCTCCGTTGGTTAAATGTCTGGCTTCGGCTCGGGCCACAATCTCACAGTTCGTGGGTTGGAGCCCTGTGCTGGGCTCTGTGCTGACACCTCAGAGCCTGGAGCTGCTTCAGATTCTGTGTCTCCCTCTCTCTCTGCCCCTCCCCCACTCATGCTCTGTCTCTTTCTCTGAGAAATAAACATTAAAAAATTTAAAAAGAAAGAAAGAAAGAAAGAAAAAGTAACACTTCATCAAATCCCCAAATGTGATACAGTCAATGAGTCCTAGGGGTGGTCAGGAAAGACAGAAAGGACACAGGAAGAATTTAATTAATGGAGGCTGATGGCACCATGATGAACGTACAGCGACTAACGCGAAACGTTTCCTTTTAAGTGTGTCAGGATAGCTATGGAGAGACCCCCAGGGGCCTCTCCTAAGTTTTCAGAGTTTTTGCAGGCTGTCTGTCCACCTTCCGGTTACCGCTATTTTCTTCTCAGCAGGAGAACTCCAGCTAAGTCTGCTTTTGCCAATTCAGATCTTCGTGGCTTTAAGTAATTAAAAAAAAAATCCGTCTCGAACTGGCTCAAGAAAATAAAAGGATCCAGTAGTACTCCACCTAATTCGCACCCTCTGGCTCAGTGTGACCTAGAAGCCAGCTCTTCTTTCCGGTCACCACAACTACCCACAATTCTAAATCCTACCGGTCATTCTAAATCGTCACTATAGCTCACATGCGTTCATGAATCTTTGAGTCAAATTGTTTTTATAGGCTGGAGTCTCCTAAGAATGTTCATCCCAGGCCCTGCGCTCTCTAGGGATACCCTGTATATCAAATTGCTAACTCTGGAGTTTCTAGTTAGAAGTCATGGCATACATACTATATAGAATTTCTGAAGTTTGATCACCCGAATTATGTAGCTTAAATGAGGTCAGAATATATATATGAATATATATGTTTCATGAGACCATTTGTCCTATAAGAAACAAATTTGTCACAATATGACTTGTGCACGGCCCCACCAAAGAATTCTTAGTGGTATTGTGCTGCTTGTTGATGGGTCCACAATTCATAATCCTCATTACCTATAAAATCATCGAAACTTTTCGGCGGCCTCCATAGTCGTTCCCAAACACCAGCTCCAACTGCCTATTCTTGCACATAGAACCTCCTCGCTTTTCAAGTGATAATATTCGTAGTTTCTCATGTTATCCCTCTCTCATACTTCCATGACGTACTTTTCCCGAGTTCCCAATTTCCTACCCTGTTCAACTCCTATGCTTTCCCAAGACCTGGCTCAAGTTCATTTAGTTTTTCTGTGAAACCTCAGTTAAAAAGTTGCAATACCCCTGAATGGTCATTAGAAATAGTTAGATTTTCTGTTTATACGCATTATTTGGAGCTACTCAAATGTTGCAATTTCTATTTTGTCTTACGTTTTTCTTTAACTTTTTTATGTTATGTTCTATTCTCTTTTGTGTTGGCCTTAACAGCTGCGCAAAGTCGATTGTCAATATGTATCTATTGATTTGTAGATGAAGGCATTGCATGGAGTTCCAGAAGGGCCTTGGACCCAAGACGTTATCAGATCAACTACAATGATCTTCACAGAGTTGGGCGAAGGGGTTGGGGATAGAGTGTTGATATATGTGTGAGAGAGAGAAGGAGAGAGAGAGAAATGCAGATGACCACTGGGTGGTTTTATATGGCAATTATTGTTTTGGGTAAAGAGTGTTTAATTACTAATTACACAGTGAAATAAGACCTACCTCTCAGTAAACAAAACAAAACAAAACAAAATGAAAACCTCTTAGGGGATTTCTTACAACCTTTCTTCTGCAATTTTAGAATAAACAATAAAGTAATTTTAGATGATGCCAATAGTAACTATTCTCCAATTTTTTTAATCTTAAAATTAAATTCTGCAAGTTCAATTTGGCAATACACTAACGGCTTGATCTTCTGACGAGCACCAAGTCTACATGAGAGGAATTTATTATAGAGGTCTTCGACTCATTTCCCACTTGATTGCAAGTTCTTTCAGAGCAAAGCCATGTTATTCACTTTTTAAAATAGACTTTGTTTTTTAGAAGAGTTTTAGATTTCCAGAAAAATTGAGAAGATAGTGCAGAAAGTTCCCGTCTACCCAAGCACACAGCTCCCCCTTCTATTCCTATCTTACAATTAGATGGCTCATTTGTCACAAATAACGGATCGATGTTTATACATGATTATGAACTAAAATCCATACTTTATTCAGATTTCCTTAGTTTCACCTATTTTTTTTCCTCTTCCAGATTCCTTCCTCAAACAACACATTTCATTTAATCACCATGTGCCCTTAGGTTCCTCTTGGCTGTGACAGTTTCTCAGACTGTCTTTGTTCTTGTTGACCTTTGTTGACAGTCTTGAAGAGTACTGGTCAGGTATTTCATAGGCTGCCCATCTATCGGAATTGTCTGATGTTTCTCCCATGATTTGATTGGGGCTATGAGTTTTTAGGAGGGTGGTGGCAGAGTTGAAGGGCCGTTTTCATCATATCCTGTCAAGGGTACATACTGTCAACATGACATCACTGTTAATGTTGACCTAGATCAACTAGCTCAGGGAGTATTTGTCAGGTTTCTCGATCACGAAATTAGTCTTTTTACCCCCTCTCTTCTTACTGTCCTCTTTGGAAGTCACTTTATGGAGCCTCTACCTAAAAGGGTGGGGAGTTTCTGTTCTCTTCCTTGAGGACGGACTATCTGCATAAATTATTTGGAATTCTGCCACACAGGATATTTGTCTCTTCTAACCCACTTATTAATTAATATTAGCATGGACTTGTGGATATCTAGATATTTAATTAATTAATGTATTTATTTATTTTAGTGTTTATTTTTGAGAGAGAGAGACAGAGCATGAGCAGGAGAGGGGCAGAGAGAGAGGGAGACACAGAATCCAAAGCAGGCTCCAGGCTCTGAGCTGTCAGCACGGAGCCTGATGCGGAGTTTGAACCCAGGAACCAAGGGATCATGATCTGATCATGTCAGACACCCAACCGACTGAGCCACCCACGTGTCCTGAGATATTTATTTTATACTTTGGGTTTCAATAGCACTTTCTTTTGTTACCCATCTTGTTCCAGCTTTGACTGTTGGGACCTCTCTCAGCTGGCTCCTGCACCCCCTTGATACATCCGTCATTTTGTTGCCGTTCTGAGCATTTCCTTGCTTTCTGGTACACGCCATTCACTTCTGGCCGCCTCCAGCTCTTAGTACGTCAATTACCTATTTGCTAAGTAAATGTTGAATTGAAACGCACCCTGATTGAATTGTGGTGCTGCTTATTTGGCCATTATACTTATCCACAATTAAATTTTCAAAAACAGGAATGCATCTGGCTGTAGTTACTCTCTTGTAAAGATACACACGCCACCTATTCTTTGACCAAATATGCTTGCGTTTCTTTCTCAAACTTGTCTCCCTCTATGTTTCAGTTACGGGCAAGAGGTCTAGAAACACCTTAGCAACAGCTTTGCGTACTTACTTAAATAATTCTAAGAACTTTCTGAACTTTAAAAAAGAATTTTAATATGTATTTTTGAGAGAGAGACAGAGTGCGAGCAGGGGAAAGACAGAGAAAGAGGGAGACACGGAATCCGAAGCAGGCTCCAGACTCTGAGCTGTCAGCACAGAGCCCGAGGTGGGGCTCGAGCCCACAAACCATGAGATCATGCCCTGAGCTGAAGTCTGACACTCAACCAATTGAGACGCCCAGATGCCCCAGGACCTTCTGAAATTTAAAGAGTGGGAAAGCAAAATCCTCAAAGCTCAAATGGCTCATAGCCAAGTTCGAAGTAGGAGATTTGTTTCCTGGCTTCTCACTTCAGGCTTCTCTGCTCCATCTCCCACGGCCAACGTAAAACAAGATACTGACCTGGGAGTTGGAAAAGCAAAGCAACGGGCCCAGCGTGAGTGGGGGGAGATGTGCTAAATTTATGTCTCGGGTCGACACAGTTTACTCCTGCCTCCTTCCCCCAGTTACCCTCCGCCCCCAGTCTTGCTTCAGACAATGAATTTCCAGGGAGTTTTTTGCCTTTTGATCTCCTCACTGATCTAATGCAATTGTCCAGTGGCAGAAGCGCTGTGAGGTGCAGAATAAAGTAATGAAGCTAATTTGATTTGCACTCCACCCCCACCCTTAAGATCTACATGTCTTTATTGTATTAGATTCCTAATGAGATTCTCTGTCTGCTCTCTGGAGGGCAGTGGCTGTGGGAGGGGTTCGTCTCAGGAGATGTCCCCCCATTTACATCCCATCTTTAATGGATATGGACCTGCCTGCCCTTGAGTCATAAGGTGACAATATTTTGCTTCCCGGACTCTCCTGGGCAGGAAGTGGGAAAGCCACTATTGCTGCAGAGAAGGGAAGGGCTGCCCCCCGATTCCCGGGGAAAGAAGACAAGAGTGAAGCTTAGTGCCGGGCTGACCATTTCATGGAAAGAGCTCCAAGCAAATTTTCAACCTCAAATCATGTTTCAGAGAGAGATTTGCTCCTGCGTGGAAGTGCTCTCTTTGCTATTCTGCCACCAGCAAGAAAAAGGGGCGCCTGGGGTTAGCTCAGTGCGTTTAATGTCTGACTTCGGCTCAGGTTGTGATCTCACGGTTCGTGAGTTTGAGCCCTGCATCGGGCTCTATGCTGACAGCTCAGAGCCCGGAGCCTGCTTCGGATTCTGTGTCTCCCTCTCTTTCTGCCTCTCCCTGCTGGTGCTCTTGCTCTCTCTCAAAAATAAATAAAAACATTAAAACATTTCTTTTAATATGAGCATCAAAAATAGCATTTCGAAGGGTCTTCCCCAGGGCACCAAATTTCCCGAACCATTCCACTCGCTCTTGAGATGATTCTGTGGATTCCAGGTGAAGTCCTGGCCAGAGTCTGTTTGCCCAGAGAGCACTGGAGTGAGACGTAAACACGAAGTTTATTTTGGAGACCCGTATCTGGAGAATATGCAGCTGCCTCTTCCAAAACAATGCTCGTCCACTCGCTCTCCTCCCCCTCCCCCCACAACGAGCTTTCAACCATTTCACAAGTGAGAGATTTAAACCACTTCCTCAGTGTCTATTTAACTAACCCCTGTTTCCACCCTCCAGGATTTTGGCAGTGCTACTGACACTACCCCTTTCCTATTTTCCGGATCCAAAACGCTTCGGTGTACCTGTCTCAAATTATAACATATACCAGGAGTCCAGTGCGATGTGATTTTCCTTGTTTTTAGTCCAAAAGCCGTCTTGGAACTGATCGGCAGCCTGGCTGGGAACTCTGATTTAATTAATGTAATGCGTTTATTTATACAGTTTCATGAATTACTTTAAGACCCAGCATGAAGGTGGGAAGACACACATTGGTAATTCACGATTCACAAGTTTATTGCTCAAACGTAAAAGGGTTTTGGACCGTTTCGGAAAAAATGGAGAAAAAAAAAAAAAAGGAAATCCAAGTGCTACACAAAGAATCATTTCATAAAAGCAAACATTGCTCAGTTTGTTTTAGGCTTCGTGCAGATCCCTGAAATCATAAGAGGACAGGAAAGGAGAGTGATTGGCATCATGACGACTTTTCTAGGGGGAGAAAGGTAGTTTATATCTAATCTAAGGTCTTTAAGAGGAATCTATCAGCTTTGGTTTGGCTCTCAGTGGACAGGTGTCTGTATCATAGAAGCACCATACATAATTCACCACCAGAGAGCCCCAGAACTTAGCGAGAAGGCTAAATTACCTGTCATTTCCAGAAAAGGTGTTCCCTGCAGGTCAAGGTTGAAGGCTCCGGGAAGCCCGTGTGAGGAAGGGCACTTCGCTCCGTACTTGGACGTCAGCACTGCCTCTTAGCCGTTGGAAACGCGGGCTGGCTCCTCACCCTTCACTTGCCTGCCTCTTTTGCAGGGTCAGTGAACACACCATCATTTCTGAAATCAGATCGGAAAGAAGGAAGTGAGGTCACTTGTTTTAATGATCAGAGGCCACATTGTTTATGTCAAATCCACGGAAGCCAAGAATCTCACTCTCTTCACGGAGGGTGTGGGAAAGGGGGTGCTGTCAGAGGGGTGAGCCATTATAGCTTAGGCTGAATACAAAAGCATCTCATTATTACCTGGGGAGAGGACACAGAGCCGCCTCCCAGGCAGACTCTGCCTTCGGAACACAGTTCATGAATGGCAGGTGCCATCTGGCTGTCATTAAGCTGCTGATTGGGACTCTCTCCCCGATTGACTGGTGATGGATTGACAGGTAAAGTGGAGGCTGGTGGGGAGAGATGGGCAGGGGTGTGTTCCCCCTCCGTGATTTTGGGGAACCCATTTGAGGCTTTGCACATGAATTTCCCTTCATATTTATTACCTGTATCTCAAGAACTCAGTTTTTGAAGCAATGCGACACAAAACAAAAACATAACATAAAACAGAGACCCACCACACGGATGGTGGTGGCGGTGGTGTGCATGCATGCAAGGGAGGATGCTTACACCATTTAAAAAATATTCTCTTGGCTTCATTCTGAGGGCAGCAAGAGAAGGCTAGTGGTATTTTTAGTCCTTTTTAAAAACATTTTTAAAACATTGTTATTCGTTTTTGAGAGCTAGAAAGAGACAGAGCGTGAACAGGGGAGGGGCAGAGACAGAGAGGGAGATGCAGAATCTGAAGCAGGCTCCAGGCTCTGAGCCATCAGCACAGAGCCCGACGTGGGGCTTGAACTCATAGACCGTGAAATCATGACCTGAGCTGAAGTTGTACCCTTAACTGACTGAGCCACCCAGGCACCCCTATTTTTTAATACTTTTAACTCTTCTGTTGCTTTACAATTTCATTATATTACAATTTTATTTTATTCAAATTTTTAGTTTGAATTAAAGAATTGAGTTTTATAAGCTCTTTGTTTCTAATAAAATGAGGAGGATGAATACTTAAAAGTTCTGAGACATTTGTTGATGGAAGAATGTTTTGTTATATTAAAACACTTTTATCAATCATGTCAATCAAACTAATAAAATCAAAATTAAGGATCAGTTCTGCACTGTGTGAGAAATACTCACACAGTGAGTACCAGTACCAAATACTGTTACTGTATTTGGTAACACAAAGGCATTGTGTCTGATCACAACAATTTCTGAAAGCATGAAGCAAAATGCAGAGTAACTGAGAGTCATAATTCTCGAAAGTTTGCCTGATAAGTATTTGATTGGTTAATTGACCGAGAACTATTTGCCCCAGCTGGGAAAATTTTTTTCAGTTGGTTAAGTGTCAGATTTAAGCTCAGATCATGATCTCATGGCTCGTGAGTTCCAGCCTCACATCAGGCTCTGTGCTGATGGCTCAGAGCCTGGAGCCTGCTTCGGATTCTGTGTCTCCCTCTCTCTCTGCCCCTCCCCTGCTCATGCTCTGTCTCTCTCTCTCTCTCAAAAATAAATAAACATTAAAAAATTTTTTAATTTCAGATAATTTTTGACCAGAGAAAGTTTTCTCAGATATACCTCAGTGAAAGATTGTATTTTCAAATTATGTAAAAAAAAAAAAAAAAGTGTCATTTTAACTCGGTAAGCTTAGGAGAAACAGAAATAAAAATCGCTATTTCAATAAAAAACACCTTCCATGTTTTTTTTTCTTCACTTTTTTAATTGAGGTAAAATCTGTATGTAACATGCCATTAGTTTCAGGTGCACTGTGTGATGGTTCAGTATTCGTGCTCACTACAAGGGATCACCGCAGTTAGTTATTATTCATCACTGTACAATTGGCCTCCCTCACCCATTTCGCCCACAGCTCAACCCCTCTCCCCTCTGAGAACCCCCAGTCTGTGGTCCACATCTATGAGTGTCTGATTTATTATTTATTCTTGAAAGGCCCAAGTTGAGGATGTGCCGGCCAGTGTTGCAAAGGGAGTGATCTTCATAGCATCTGCTTCCGGGCTGATCGGAAGGAAGCAGGATCATCAGGCAGCAGCATTTAATGTATACAAATATGTACAGTCCTGTGGGACCTCAGCCGGAGGCCCTGTTCGTTCCCAGGGGATCTGGAGGGGTCTCCTGGGTGACAGTTGCAAAAATCAAGGGACTCGGACGAGTGTATGAGCTCCTTTCTGGGAGGTATCTGTGAGCCGAGCTGAGGCCAAGTGGGGGTCCAAAGAGAGTGTCTCCTTGCCTGTGTTTCCTGAATGCAGCTCTGTAGTCCCTACATGTGTGGGGAACCCCAGCTTCAGGCCGCGGCTCCAGGAGAGGCAGACGGGTCTTTTCCATAGGCAGACAGGGCTGTCTTCCAGTGTATTGTCTGTGCAGTGTCCTAGACCAGACTGACTCCCTTCCTTCCCTCCTCCCTCTCTCTTTCTCTCTTTCTCTCCTTCTCTCTTTCTTTCTCTCGTTCTCAGATGATACACCAAAACTTAATAAGTACAAGGTTGTTTTTTTTTTTAAGTTTGTCTGTTTATTTTATGAGAGAGAGAGTGTGCAAATGGGGAGGGGCAGAGAGAGAGAGAGAGAGAGAGAGAGAGAGAGAGAAAGAATCCCAAGCAGGCTCCCCACTATCAGCACAGAGCCCACCATGGGGCCAGAAATAGGCAAGCCTGAGACCATGACCCGAGCCAAGATCAAGCGTCAGATGCTTAACCATCTGAACCACCCAGGCACCCCAATAAGGAGAAATTTCTTAAGGGTTAATTGAAACATGAACTTTTAGTAGTTTGTTGTATTAAAATCCACTGGTCTGCTTTGCACTTTAAAAAGATGTTAAAGGATAAACAATATACAATGTCATACTAGTTTTAAGCGTACAAAGGTGATTTGGCAATTCTGTACATTACTCAGTTCTCATCACGGTAAGTGTTGTCACCGTCTGTCACCATGCAGCGTTATTACAATATTATTGACCGCACTCCCTATGCTGTACTCTCATCTCTGCAGCTTGCTTATTTCATAAGTGGAAGTTCGTACCTCTTAACCCCCTTCACCTATTTCACTCGTCCCTTCCCACCTCCCCTCTGGCAACCACCAGTTTGTTCTCTGTACTGAGAGTCTAGCTTTTATTTATTTGTTTGTTCATTTGTTTTGTTTTTTTAGATTCTACATACAGGTGAAATCACGCGATATTTGTCTTTCTCTGCCAGACCGTCTTTCTGATTGGTATAGTCTCTTGGGCTCTACAAACACAAGCCCCTCTGATAACCAAGGCCGGGCCATCAGGAGATGGCTCACCCACCAGCTTTAGCGAGGCTGCGGGGAAGGGCTGAGGTGGGGCACGTCCTTGGCTTCAGACTTGCAGAAGAGGAGGCTCAGGCCAGCACACCCGTGGCTTTGGCGAGGCTGTGTCCCCATCGTGGCTCTCTCTGCTAACGAGGGAGAGGGAGAGTGCAAACACGGCATTCACCAGAGCCTCTATCCCCAGAGAAAGTCCCAACTGGTCACCCCTCTCCCCCAACAGATGCTTTAAAATTAGCAAATGAATTTCCTTCACATACAATCACTTCTTAAGCTGTTGCCTTTGCCCTGGGTCCTGGGACCAGTGAGTCCCCAGGCAATCCCCTCAGAAGGAGGATCTCAGATCCCCACAGCCCCCAGGTCCCTTGGACGTAAGCTCCATTGGTTTCCAAAGCTTGGCATTTGGGGGACCTCATCTCTCTGATGCAGGTCCAAGGGTCGAGTCGCTCAATGGTGCAACTCACTTCTTAGGGAGAGGCTCTAGATTCGTGAGGTCGCCCCCTGTTGCATGGGGGTGGGCCGGCGGGTGTTTCGGTGAGACTGTCTCTTCTCCTACCGTCTGGCCATGGCCCGTTTATCCCTTGTTGTAGAAAGAGTTGTTCTTTTTATTTTTTTTCCCTCCACCGGGAGTTATTCTATATGTAGCTGTGGATTCGCTGTGTCTGTGGGAGGAGGTAAGTTCAGAGTCTCCATTGCCACCATCTTGGCTTGCCTGTTTCCATGTTTTTGATGACAAAATTAACATTCTCTTCAGAATATTATTTTGAAATAATATAAATAAAATTCACGAGTTTTTAGAACTAACTTTTATAAACATCTAATTTATAATAATGTATTAAGTAGGAAAAGGTCTTATTAACTACTGATTGAGAAGTAAAAGCTAATTTTTCTCTTTTACATATATTATTTGTGTAAATGTATCTTTTATTATTATTTTTCTTTTGAGAGAGACAGAGAGGGTATGAGTGGGGGAAGAGCAGAGAGGGGGGGAGACAGATAATCCCAAGCAGAGCCCAATGTGGGACTCGAACTCATGAAACTATGAGATTATGGCCTGAGCCGATATCAAGAGTCAGCCGCTTAACCTACTGAGCCACCCAGGCGCCCCTGTGTAAATGTATCTTTATACAGAATTGCACACTTTGAATTTTGTTTATATGCATATTTCAAGCTCTCTCTGTAGTTTTACTTCTAAATAATTCTATATATAATCAAATGAATAGAATGAATATGATTTTATAAGTTTTTTTATTTCGAGAGAGAGAGAACATGCACACACTCATGCACGCAAGTGGTGGAGGGGGGGGGAGAGAGAGAGAGAGAGAGAGAGAGAGAGAGAGAGAAAGAATCCCAAGCAGACTCCACGCTGACAGCACAACATGAAGCTCAGTCTCATGAACTGTGAGATCGTGACTTGAGCCAAAATCAAGAGTCAGACGCTTAACTGACTGAGCCACCCAGGTGCCCCCCTAAATGATTTTAATTAAAAATTGTCTGAAATAAAAAATCCCTTCCGTAGATATATATATGTGGCACAAAGACACAGCAGATTCCTAGGTGACCTCATAAAAAGCCATTGCTGTGTGACTGCCTGGTACGTGGTATTGTAGAGCGAGGATTATCACACAGAGAAATTCTTGGGAAGCAGGAAATGAAAAGGGACAGAGAAGCTTCCATTGCTATTATTTCAAGGCCGATTTCTAATTTCATTATTTCAAGGCTGATTTCTCATTTTCTCTAAATGTTTCAAAACACTCACCTCATGCTTCTCGTTGAGATTCCTAGTAGGGGGAAGTGGGGAGTACATAGAAGCTTAGAATTGTTTTCTGTTTTGCAGGAGTATGAGCATTCGGACACACCTATGGGGAAATTATCTGAATGGATCCCATGACTTTAAATGCCATCCACATACTGTTGACACCCAAATTCATGTCTCCTCCTTGGATGTCTCCTTGGACTCCAGGCTCACAGACCAAACTAGCTACCAGATGTCTCTACTCGGAAATCCACATTTCAAAGGTAACAAATTTAAAAAGAAGCTCATACTTTGAACCCATAATTTTCACTTCCAGGCCTCTGTTCTTTCTTCGGTCTTTTCCATTGCAGTTAGCAGAAATCCATCTTCGACCCCAAACCCTTGAGTCCCCCTCGACTTCTCTTTCCCTCACCCCCTACAGCTGTCCGCGATGAAATCCTGTTAATTCTCACCCCAGACATCTCTAGGACCCAGCCACTCTTCGCCAGCTCTGCCACCACCACTCTGGTCCAAACCACCCTTGTCTCCGTGGATTGCACTGGCTCCTGATTGGCTTCCCCCTTTTCTTCTCCCCTGACCTAAACCACACACTCTGTTTTCACACAGCAGCCAGACGGACTCCCTTTAAGTGTGAGTAAAATCATACCGCTCCTCTCCTGGAAAGCCTCCCAAGCACTTCTTCTCTCACAGAGTCAAGCCGACCTCTTACACTTGTACAGGATGCTCGCAGACCCACCTCCGTCACGCCCCTGACCTCGGTCCCCACTGCTCTCCCTTCCAGCCCCCAGGGTAGCTATATCTACTCTTGTTCCTGGATTGCACTGAGCTCACGTCTCCCTTGGGACTTCAGGAACTTTTATTAGTCTTCCCCCAGAGAGCACAGGACTCACCCTCTCATCTTCTTCAAGACCTTGCTCAAATATCACCTTCTTAGAGATGCCCTCCTCCCTGCTCCTCTTCTCTGTTTTAGTGATCTCTATAGCACTTACCAGGATCTAATAGGACGTAACTGTTTCTTTGGCTTACTGTCTTCCACTACTAGAACGTAAGCTCCCTGAATGTAGGTGTTCTGTCTCTTCACTCTTCTGTCCCCAGGACTTAGCAGTGCCTGGAATAGAGTAACACTCAATAAATAATTATTAAATGAATAAATACGATTCCTTAAGCAAGGGTTGAAGCCGAGACCTGATAATTCCTATGGTCTATACTCTTTACTCTATGTTTAATTTACATTTTAATGTACGTGAACTAAACTTTAGTCTTTCTGGTGTGCAGTTTTATGGACTCAGCAAATGCATACAGTGATGTATCCCCCACCTCAAACAAGATACAGAACAATTACATTAGCCTTCAGAAAAAAGGGGGGGGCACCTGGGTGGCTCAGTCGGTTAAGCATCTGACTTCCGCTCAGGTCATGATCCCACGGGTCATGGGTTTGAGTCTCGACTGGGCTCTGTGCTGACAGCTCAGAGCCTGGAGCCTGCTTCAGATTCTGTGTCTCTCTCTCTCTGCCCCTCCCTGCTCATGCTCTCTCTCTCTCTCTCTCTCTCTCTCAAAAATAAAGAAAAACATTATAAAATATTTAAAAAAAAACCTCATGCTATCTCCTTCTAGTCAAATATTGTCCCATCTTTAATAATTGGCAACCACCGATCTGATCTCTATTCCAGAATGTGTACAAGTGCAACCAGACTGCCGTATAGTGTTTGAGGTCTGGCTTCTTTCTCTTAGCATCATGTATTTGAGTTTCACCCATGCCGCTGTTGACATTAATTGTTACTTCTGTTTTCTTGTTGAATGGTTTTCCATTACATGGATATGCCAGTTTGGATTTTATGTATTTCCGGAAGACCGGGAATAAAGGGACTATGCCATCAAGTGTATATCTTAAAACCGAGTGTCTGAAATACACATACTTTGTAGGAGTTATAGAACTAAACTTGGTTGTTTGTTCTGAAACTAAGCATGAGAAAAGACTTGAAGAAAATACACTGAAAAATATCAGTGATGATATTCTCCTTGGGAGTAACTTCTTTTCTTTTTGTAAATTTTTATTTATCTAATTTTTATAAGGGGCACACACATCCCATTTTTATAATAAAGAAACTTTGTTTTGAAAACGATGACACGGCGATGCAGATATGAAAAGATCCAGGGGATACCATTTGGGGAAATGAAAATACACTTTCTTTCCATCTGATTTCAGTGGAATCAAGTAGACTCAGTCACCTACACTTTTGTCGAGGAATGAGGAAAAAAAGGGGTTCAACACCAAGTTTATTTAACGCAGAGGAGGAAAAAATGCTAATTTTAAGATTATAACTTATGATTTTTTAAGTAACGATTTATACCTGCAATCAGGAAGGCTGCTGGTGCTTTAAAAAGTGAGGGTCTCCAAACAGTTTATGAAGTAATAGATCATACGTAAGTAGGTTGTTTGCTCTCGGTACAGATGCCATCATTACTAACTACTTTCAGGCTCTTTGAGAGCTAAATAATTCCGTAATGCATCATTGAACATTTAGTTGCTTCATAGCAGATGGTTTCAGGGGTCCATCTGCTCACAGCAATGTTTTCAACAAGCCCCCTTCACCTTCACCAAAAGGTTCGGAAACATTAGAATATTCATTCTCCACTACAGGTGTGTTTTCTTGGCTTCGCGTAATAAGGAGAGGGGCCGCTTTTTCTTCTTCTTCTTTTTTTTTTTTTTCTCCAGAAGGAGATACTGGCCTGTGTAAATATAGAAAATCTTGCTGTAAGTGTCAAGGAAATAAGTGAAAGAATATCTGATTTAAAGAACTTGCAAAGTTACTTACGTTACTCTGTGTATGTGTGTGTGTGTGTGTGTGTGTGTGTGTGAGAGAGAGAGAGAGAGAGAGAGAGAGAGAGAAGGAGAAGCGGTTGCTTTCCTGGGCTGACTGTTAAAAATGAGATATTATACACTCAACTGGTTTTGTTACTCTTGCCCTAATGTGTACAGAAGCAGCGTCAGCTTCTTTCGGGTTTGCTGGGACAGAGAATGCATTCTCTCCGCCCTCGAGGCCACGGGGAAATGTCTCAAGCAAGGTCAGGATGAGCCATGAAATACGGGAAGGAGGTCCAGCTGAAACCATATGGGTAAGAGCAAACGGAATGTAGTATCTGAATGCTGAGAAGATTTAGGGGTAAGCGTGATGGGCACACTGCTCGTTTTATTCCAGAATTCCCAAATGCCCCATTACCTATGCGATCGCTGAAATTTGCAGTCAGACCGCTGGAGAAACGGAAAGGTGGCGTGCCATGAATAAGACATGTGCGGCAGCTGCTCTCCAAATACGGAGAGTTCCCGTTTCCAAATTGGAAGATAATAAGGAAAGACAAAGTTGGCGATGAGGAAGCACAGAGCATCAGGCGGAGGACTTTCAAGAGACTACAAGAAACTAACAGTCCATTTGTTTGGATCGAGACAACGGACACCCCTGACCCAAATGCACCGAGCACGTGAATTCGACACCGTGAACTATATAAATATCTTTCAGGTGTCGAGTAATTAGAGAGACGTCGCTTTATCACCAGTTTGCCGGCACAGGGAACAGGGAAGTGCCAGCCATTTCAGAGAACCGTGTAAATGGCCATCAGAGCTCCTCTCGGCAGCCACAGAGGGACTTTCAGAAAAGAGACTCCTCTGTTTTTCGTGTTCCAGTGGTTGTGTTTAAATTTGTCTCTCTACGAGGAACAAAGGAATTCAGATCAGGATATTAAAGAAAATCGCTGAAGCTTTCAGAGTCATATTTCAGAGAGCTGTTTGAAGGCAATTTAATTATCTATTATCCTCTTTTTTTAAGAAGACAAAAAAAATTTAAAAAAAATACAAATCTTTGTCTTACTGAAATGAATGACACTTGCTCAATGCAATTGTCACTGGTGATGGCTCTAGGCTTATATTAGTCCTTTCATTTTTAACAGGCATTTATTAAGTACCTACTAGGTGCCCGGAATCGGACAAGGTTTACAGTAGAGACCGTATTTCCAACCTTCAGGGGCTTCCTCGTTTGTAAGCTAAAACCCTGTTGCGAAATGGCTTGTGTCGAAGGTGAATGATTTATTACCAGCCGCGAGTCTGAAGGAGTGGCCTGCCTTCGAAATCAGAGGGCGCGCATTCTGATATTGCCATCAATGTCATCTTGATTATCCAGTCAAGAATATCCCCTGAAACCCACTTTGCCATCACTCCCACCTTGGCCGTGAAAGCAGAAAAATGACAGACAAGTATTCTGTGTCTGTGATACTTTTAGAATTCTGTAAATTTAGTCCAGTGTTCCCCACTAGGTATCAGGCATGCTTGGCACTGGTAGCTCTGTGAGGACCCCAACTTAAGGAAAGGGCTTGGTTCATGCCCTCAGACAGTTTAGAGTCTAATTAGGGAAAGAAGGTAGATCTACTTGAAGCTCGAAGAAACAACTGTAGGAAACATTTCAGGTGTGCTGTTGAGGACTGAGGGCATTCTAACCAGAGGAAAGGGGAACAGAGAGAGGAGGAAGTCAGACACGCATGCGTTTTCTTGTGCCATCATGGATCCTGTCCAATACGTGACTTCTTTAGAGAAGAGAAGGAGAGACAGAAAAGCTCGGTTTCACTTTAAGGAATTTTGCATTGACGTTTTAAAACGTGGAAGTAGTCATAGGTCTTTGTGTTTGGACAAAGGCACAGCCTAAGCGGATACACAGACCTAGGAGTTAAAAAGAGTGGAAAGAAGGAATAGTTGGGGGGTTCCTTGCTGAGGCTAAATGGCCATGGTTTGAAGCAGTGAGAAAGGAGGGTAGGAGCCTGAGAGTGGTTGGTCTGAAGCAGGGTCATACGCGCAGCGAAGCGGAACCGTAGTTGGCTGTATCGTCCACAACTTGGCCGAGCGCGGTGGACAGAGCACAGATGTCTGCTACGATCAAAAGTGGCTGAGACCTAGATCTATTCTGGTAGCAAGCAGAGCACGAGAGGTCCTCATTTTAATGAGTGTTTATTATGTAGTCCTATCGCTTAAATGAAGAGTACCAGCCAGTAAGGATCTGACAACATACATCAGAAAACAGCCTTGGTTTTAGAAGATCCAAATATCATTTCAAACTTGAAAGGGGGAAAATGACTTCTGAGAAAGCATTTTTAAAAAAGAATGATCAAAATGAACAGAGGGTTCTCAGAGCCTGGAGGTCCTTGAATTTTTCAAATCAGAAAATTAATATGTCAGCAAACTACTCTAATTCTTTCAAAAGGTTTGAACTTAGCAAAACAACTATAATTAGAAGAAGCATTAATTCCTAAGTGTGGATTTAGAGACGTTCAGAGTTTTATCTAGTGATTTCAAGGGATACGGTGAAACTGTGTGATCTCAGAAAACTATATTTTAATTAACTTGGGGTTGTTTGTCTAACTACTTATCTACCTATTACCTAATAAGGTAGGCAGGTTTGAAAGGTCATAACAGGGAACAATGCTAAAGCAATAATTGCAATTTTTAAAAAAGCAGTCTAGCCCTGTTTTCAAATGAAACTTTATGCAGGACCCCAATGCATGAAACCCACAAAATAAGAGCCACTTTTGCTGATGCAGAGTGGAGAGTACGGCCCCCAAGTCCTCCTGTTAGCTTCCTGCCCCCATATCTTCCCAGAAGTCCTAGAGTCACCTAGTAAGCTTTGTCAAAGCTGGTCGCCTCGATTTCTCACCTTTGGTCAATGTCTTCGATATCCAGAGCCACATGGGGTAGATGCTGGTCATGTTTGGGTACTGACCAGCTTCTCTCTTTCCATGTAAACTTACTTGTATTTTCTCACTCTTCACCTCTGTAATAAAGGATTATAACTTGGTAGCATCTTTAATAACATATTCTGTCATATACTATCACTGGCATACAGTCTATTTCCACGGTACTCAAAAGATATGTCAGGGGCGCCTGGGTGGCTCAACCGGTTAAGCGTCTGACTCTTGGTTTCGGCTCCGGTCATGATCTCACGGTTTCATGAGTTCAAGCCCCATCAGGCTCTGTGTCAACAGCACAGAGCCTTCTTGGGATTCTCTCTCTCTCTGCACCTCCCCCGATAGTGCTGTCTTTGTCTCTCTCAAAAATAAGCCTAAAAAGAAGATACGTCAAAAATGACTTTATCTTAATTACTCTAAAATTACTAGATTTTCTTTGGAAAATGCATGATAAGGGCTCAGACTTTTATCTTTGGGCTAAAGAAAAATCAAATATAACAAAAATAATTTTCCTTTCAATTTTAAGTAGAGACAGAAGCCATTTGCCTAAAGGACGTTGTCTATAAATCTTAGTGTAAGGCACGTGTATTCATTTCCAATGGCTGTTACAAGAAAGTCCCCACAAACCAGGCGGCTTCTCAACAGGCATTTATTGTCACATTGTTCTGGGAGCTAGAAGGTCAAGGTCAAGGTGTCGGCAGGCTCAGTTCTTTCTGAGGGCTGGGAGGGAGAATATGTCCCTTGCCCCTCTCTTAGCTTCCGGTGGATTGCTGGAAGTCTTTGGAGCCCCTTGGCTCTCTGAAGCGTCATCCTGATCTCTGCCTTCGTGTTCATGTGCTGTGTTTATCTCTGTGTTCAAATTTCCCTTCTATACAAGGCTGCGGTCATATGGGATCTGGGCTCACCCTAATGACCTCATCATACTTGACTCCATGTGCAATGACCCTATTTCCAAATAAGGTCACATTCACAGATACTGAGGGTTAAGACTTCAGCATCTTTTGAGAGGACTTGACTCAGCCCAGAAAAATAAGCCTTATTTTACTGCTGTCCTGTGGATAGATCACTAATGTGTATCTTTATCTGCCTGTGCGAGGGCAAAGGCAGGGCTGCAGAGTCACAGCTGTGACTTCTAAGTTCCCGATTCAACAACAGATAGAGATATACCTATGTTGTTCAACAGGGAAGCAGCCTTTTAGAAAATAAGGAGAGATACACTTGATCAGAAAGCGAGCTAATATTAGTGATCTAGTAAAAACAGACAAGATTATTTTCCGAGACTTTTTTTTTTAGTTTATTTATTTATTTTGAAAGAGAGAGAGGGGAGGGGCAGAGGGAGAGAGGGAGAGAGAAAATCCCAAGCAGGCTTCATACTGTCAGCACAGAGCATGACTTCTGGGGCTCGATCTCATGACCGCAAGATCATGACCTGAGCCTAAATCAAGAGTCAGACACTTAAGGACTGAGCCCCCCGGGGCGCCCTGGTCAGGGACTCTTTTAATGTCTGCATAGATGCTACCTGATCTCATGAGCCATTTATAGCTACAACTGTGGTCCAGCACAAAGGTTATTTATTCCAGGTCCCCATCTCTTAAATGGAACACGTAATTAATTGGTAATGTGAGGGGGGTTCTACTGTGGAAGTCTTCTCTTCCAAAGGCCACAGAGGGGGCTGATTCTCTCTCCCGTTGGCAACACTTGCTCTCTTCTCTGGGCGCTTCCTCGTCTAGGATCTCTTGAATACCGAGAGTCAGCCATGTGTCACACACTGGGGCTACAATGACGTGTAAAATAAAAGAAAGCCTCACACAAGGGACAGACAGATAGGTAGATGATTCAGATGAGGTGGCTGAGTTTTGTACAGACACACGTTCTAGCTGAGGAACACCGAGAAATTATGCAATCATGGCATTCTTTCTTGGGTACTTACTATGAGCATGATACCACGCCAGGTACTCTGAGATCATAGATAGAGGAATAATTTATTGCGCTCGATTCTAAACACACATATGGCGTTGTGAGGCAGACATGCCAGGGGGTATAAAATCCAAAAGCCCCGTCTTCAAATCTTGATGTCATCGTTGAATAATTAGGTCACCGTGAGCAAGTTATTTAATGTCTCTGAGACTCAGGTCATTCTTCATTTGTGAAATGGGTACGGCCTTGCTTTCCTCACGTGATTGGGAGGACGCTTAGCCTTCCCAGGAGCCTGCTCTACTGCAGGGACTGGAAAGTGTTCTAGAATGCTTGCCTGGGGGGAGACGAGACAAGTCCAGATTGAGAGAGAATGACTAGCAGGAGGAAGGGGGTGTTTGATTACACAGTGGGTGATCTTTACTTGCCCTAGGAACCAGGGGAAGGAGATGGTCACTAGAGCTTCCCCGACCTGTGGCAGCCAGTCCGAGGGTCTGGGTGGTCGCTAGTGAGAGAGAGTATGAGGACGGCGGTGCTCATTTGTGTAAAACATCCAACTTACAATGATGCCCCGCGATACTTACTTGGTTGGCTAACAGCGAGTTATGAAACATGTACAAAAATGAGTCCTGAAATACAAGGATTTAAAAATTCTAACCAAAAAGGAAGGCTCTATATTGCCATAATTATAATTATTTGTTATGAGGTGAAGCAAAGAACCAAGTTGAACTCGGTGCCATGAAAAATCTACCTTTTAGCCAACCCCAAATATGAGCAGGTATGAATGAATCACAGTTTCACTAAACCTAAACCCTAAACCCCCCATCACTGAAGCTAAACCTCGTTTTAGTTTGTTAAATGTAAGGTTTCCTCCAAGCAACGTCTCAAAAACAAGTCGATATTTCGAAACGTTATAAAACATGTCCTACGCAAGTGACTACATTACTGTTTTATGTGATTCAAAACCCGGAGGGAGTTCCTAACCCGCCACCGGTAGGGAAGCGTTTCAGCTCCTCCCTTACTCCTGGGATGCGCTCCCGGAAACACAGCACAAAACCTCCAGCGGCCTAAAAGGAAATGAGTCATTTATTATCTTTGCAAATTCGAGGGCTACATGCGGATAGCTGGTGACCTGATTCCAGATATTTCTGTTTCCAAAATGTGAGTAAAGCAAAGGTGAGATATTATTGGCATTTCCATTATAATTTGTATTAGGAGACACTGATTTCAATCCACATTCTATGTCCCTGCGTGCCGTGTGGCTTTCTGTGGATCCCATATAGACACAAAGCCAAATTAATAAGTTTCAAAAACTAGGGGGACAATTAACCCTACATATGCTTATTTAAGCATCTCGAAAAAATATCGCATCTCTTTTATTGTGATGGTGGTGGCAGTCCTAGGGGTGGATTTTATGACATAGTCTGGTGACAGCAGAAGAAAAAGAAAATTACGGAATCAAGATAACAGGTTTCCACAGTTGTTGCAAACACCTCAGTCATTTCTGTTAAAACCACCACTTCATTCTCAATCACTAATGCAGTCCCAAACTGTGAGGACTTGATCTTAAAACCGGGCACAGAGAACTCTGTGTAGATAGTTTTACTCGTGCTGTATATAAGGAGACCTAATTACATTTATGCTTCATTGATAATTTTGTCATTCTTTGGAATAAATTGACTGCAAATTTGAAGGTTGTTAGCGCAAAAGAAATATGCCCTTTAAATAGAAAACATCACTGCCAACAAATGGCTGACCTACATTCACAAAATTGCTAAATTACAGTGATTAAATCTGAGGCAATTTCAATATTTCGTTTCAATAGCAAGTGGCGTTTCTCCGCCTGTTTATTTAGTGGTAGTAGCTGCTCATTTTAGCCTCCGGCTGCCTTTACTCCCTAAAATTAGCAGTGTTTCGTGGTTTTAGAGCAAGAAACAAGAAGGAGACGCACAGCGGAATGAAAACAACACTTTCTTCTTTCAGAACAAAGGTGGAATCGGTCAGACGCGTACATTCCAAATCGTGAACGCTGACTGTCTCACAGACTCGCCATGACAGAGGTAGTCGTGTTTCCAGTTTGGGATCCTTTCTTTGGGCAAGCGGAGTCACTTGGTTTCTACGTTTAACGTCTGGGTCACTCCGCAAGTCTTTCGCAGGCGCAGCAAAACGAACCCACCTCCGGACCCCGAAGTAGGATTTAATCTCACAAAACCTTCTCCCTTGTCCCCTGTTCGATTTCATTTATATAGAGCGAGCGTCCAATAAGCTCTGACTGGTGCCGCTTTCCTTCTTAACATCCCCAGTCTCCCGACATTAGTTCAGACGGACTCAGAGTCATTTGCTTTCCAGTCCGCAGGGCCCCTGGTGCCGGCCCAGCTGGAGAGGGTGACACGGCTGAGGAGCCTGCTAATCTCAATGGCCCTGGGGTCTTTCCTCTAAAAGACACAGCGAGCAAACATGCCAAGTGCTATATATAAAGACGAGGGATGTCACGGCTGCGGAAAGGCACTCGTGGGGTTGTGTGTCCACCGCCACGATTTTGAATCACGTACAACTTGGAAAAGGACTGGTGGCAAGAACGTTTGCCACTGCGAGTCACGGTTCCCCTTTTTACAGTGCTATGGGGGGAGGGAGAATCAAGATTTTAATTCTTCTCTGCAAATGCGTGTAGACAGAGGTCTGAGATGGAACAACAAAGTGGATCATCTTAATTATTGTCTAACTGTGGAGACAGGCAAGTTCAGGGAGAGGCAAATGTCACTTTGGGCATGTCTGAGGACCAGCCCTTTCCAAAAACGGTAACAAAGATGAACTGTCTTCTTTGTGATAAATACGATCCTCAGTTAGGGGAGGTAAAGAGAAATCCTGTAATTGACACGATGAAGCCAAATGTGCTGGGAAAAACCTCTCAATGCCACTCAGCTTCGTAAGTGTCATCTCTCATTTTTTTAGGATTATTTCTATGAAATTAGGCAATTTTCACTACAAAAAGCGTGAAAAAGCTTAGCGACGCTCTTAAATATTAATTGAATAACTCTTGCAGTAGTTATGATTATTCTAGAAGCTCTACCAAATCTTATTTCCAGTGTAACAAAAGAATAGATGAATTCTGACGTCTTCATCAAATAAAACATGTAAATACTTTGTGAATCACACGGCCGCTCTCTTTCTAAAAACCACTTGTAATAAAATTGAAAGATTTTCATCTACCTGGCATCTATTGTACGAAAGGAAGTATAAGTTGCTCTGTTTTTGCCTTCCTAGTATGTTCATGAATTATCAAAAGTGGAAGATTTTAAATGAGTTTAAAATAAAGATACCATGGTTCTTAAGGATCGTAACTTTAGAATAAACTTTAAAGGAGATATTAACTTTATAAAGTATTCGCTTTTTAATAATCTCATAAGAATATTAACAAAAAACAAATTGGGAAGACATAAATTGAGTTGTGTTCTTCATCATTCTAAATTAAAAATAAAATTGTTTTCTTGGAAAATTATATGATCAGACCCAGAATTCCTGACTGGACTGACAAGAAACACACATTAAATTTTATCTTTACTATAGCTAGTTGAAATTTTTTATTATCGTTTTATAATGCATTATTTTTTTTTAAATGTTTATTTATTTTTGAGAGACATGGAGTGAGCAGGGGAAGGGCAGAGAGAGAGGGAGACACAGAATCCGAAGCAGGAAGCAGGCTCCAGGCTCTGAGCCGTCAGCACAGAGCCCGACGCGGGGCTCGAACTCAGGGACCGTGAGATCATGACCTGAGCCGAAGTCGGCCGCTTAACCAACTGAGCCACCCAGGCGCCCCTATAATGCATTATTATTTTGTGCTAATTAAATGCAGTACTGAAGGACTAAATTACCAACCTCACAAAACCACATCCTTTTTAACTGGTAATGACATAATGCAGATTTTAATAAAATTTGAAAAATATTTTGGAATTATTCCTACTGTGCCTTTGTACTCATGTATACAGAGTGGAATTTCTAACGAGAGAGTGACTAAAATCTTAATTAAACTATTTCAATTACGTAAAATACTCAAGTGTATTATAAGCTTTAAGAAAGAAAAGGCTAAGATTACTGAAGGTTTCAAACACTAAAATGATTTTGATGTTCTTTTACTCTTGAATAAATGCATTTTAAAGTCTAGAATCTTTGTAGTAGTAAAAAAAAAAAATGATTTATTGCCAAGATACAGATGCTGGAAGCCAATGGGGGGGCGGCGGAGAGAGCCGCGGAGACCTGAGGGGGTTGGTTCTGTTTTTTTTTCTTTTTATTACTTGTGCAATGCTGGGCCGTCACTCTGGGTCTTAAACAGTTTGGCCCAACAGTATCTGAAACCTTCCAACCTCAATTTTTAAATGACGTGCTTCTCTGGCCTAGTTGGGTTGTGACATTATTTCGCCTGCCTTCCGAGTTAAGAAAATTACTTTTAGCAGGTCATAGTGAAGGCAGGATTATTATATAATTGGAGGAAGCATGTTCCATTTTTCAGGAACCAGACAGCATTCTCGGGGTGCGTGTGCGTGTGTTTTCCTTCCTCTCCCACCATTTATAAAAGTGCCCCGCGTTCCTTCTGGAGAAAGACAACACTTCTCAGCACCCATTTCGCCTCCAATTTAATGAAGTTGTTAAAGTAGCAAGACTGACAGGTTAATTATCCTTTATAAAAGGGGGACAAATTGAACTGTGTCTTTCCATCATTTTTTGATATATCAAGAAGCTCCGAGGTGCCCAGATGCGGCTCTGGTGAATAGAACGGCTAATCCACTCTGCGATTCTTTGCTGACCCCGCTCCCCCCACCGGGGCCTCACTATATTGCAGCTGGTTTTGTTTCACATTCAACAGATTCCACTTTATTATAAATTCAGAGGGATTTTTTTCTTCTTCTCTCCATATGTTGGCTGACAGCTCCCCTGAAATAACTGATGGGTAAATTTAAACTCTGATGAAAATTAACCCAAGTGTTAAATGCAACCAGGAGCTGCTTGGAAGAGAAAAGAGTTATCATGGTAGATGCCAAACAGTGGAAAATGTGTGTAAATTAATGGAGCCTCGCTGGTGACAAGCCATCAGGCATTTGATGGCTCTCGCTAGCGCTTTAGTCCCACTGAAGTTGGCCAGAGGGCAGCACGGACAAGTCCTGCTTTTCAAAAAGACCGCGGGAAGCTTGACAGTAACGCTAACTAGATCATCGAAAGTTCATGGTCAAATAAGAGATTTTTTTTTTTTTTTTCTGCAAAGCTCGGCACTAAACAGAGTTTGCAGACACGAGAGCCATGAATGAGATATCAAATTGCAAGCGCAGCAAAACGATCTAAAGAAGGGGAGGAAACCAGTGTGAAATGATTTAAAAACCAAACGGACAAATTTGCTGCTGGTCTCAAAGTTAATACTGAGGAAGTGTTGTGTTAAAAATAATAAGCGTTTGACCCGAACGATTTCTACTTAGAGAGTGATGCTTCGCTTACTCGAAGCGTTGTCACAGGAACTACGTCTGTATCTCTCAATTTTTTCAGATTAAAATATGCAATTTTAGTGAAGTTCATTGAACAGGAAAGGAAATATAATCGAAGAGAACTGTTTTGTGTCGTGAGGTGTATGTGACATTCATAAGAGCCTGAGAAAAATGTTCAATCGGTGATCCATTTTTTTTTCCCATGAATAAGGCAGTATCTTGCTACTAAATTCTAAGTTCTATTTTGCTTCTCTAAAAATAGAACACTAAGAATGTACTATTACAGCTTGATATTAGCAGGATATAATGCATAGGTCGTTGAACCATGAAGGAGAAGAACTGTTTCCAGTCCAGTGACCTTGAACAAGTGGGCGAGTCTCAGTTTGCTCCTCTGGAAGATGGGACGGATGGTACTAAGGTCAAGTGGGATTCTGAATGTGAAAGCCGACCTTTCAGTGAATGAGCTAAAAGGAAACTTGCATCCAGCAAAGCCTGCCTTCGGGATGCTGAGCACGCGACAGTGGAAAGAGTATAAGATTTAGAGTCAGAACAGTGGGGTCAAGTCTAGGCTCTCGTGCTGATAGGCCGTGTCTATGGTCAATAGCAAAACGGAATGTCTATTTCCCTCCTAGATTATTGGGAGCACTAAGCGCAGTAATGCATATAAGACGCCTTCTTTGTAAAGTATAACCTTCTATACAGCTATTACTTCCTATCGAGTTGTCCCTCCTTCCCCCACCTGTCTAAATCTGCCCATCAAATGAGGGTAGACCTTAAAGCCCTCCTTTCTTACCTCCCAGTGCTCCCCCCCCTTCGTTCTGAGTGCTTTTCTTCAAGTGGGGCTCAGTAGCCTGGGGACAGAAGTACAGATGTAAGAAGATGGAGGTTTTAAAGGGTAGACACATCAGAAAGAGAATGAAATGTGGTAAGTACAAATTTGAGTCCCCAAAACGGGTATGTGACAAGGTATCCGTTTTTTTCTGCAACCAAGTTCAGTTGGTATCTTGAGCCCCCTGTTACTTTTTCAAGGCTAGAAACCTGTATGATAATTCCAGGTAAACGCCGTCAAATTTTCTCATTTATCAGTCACTTCTTTGTGCAAATTCAGGCAAGGTCAGGATTTGTTTGTTTGGTTTTTTTTTCATCCTCCTTTCGCCACTCCGGGGGCTTTCAGAGTGTCTCCGCAGTTCCCCAGTGGAGGTGGGGTATCTGGCCACTGGTTGGGGTCTTCAGTTCAATGTTGCCCTACACAGAGATAGAACTCTCCTCAGTTGTTTATATTTTTTAAAGACTTTATTTCTTAGAGCAGTTTTAAGTCATGGCGATCTTCAGGGGAAGAGATTTCTCATCTACCCCCTGCCCCCACGCTGCACAACCCTAACGACACCCCCCACCAGCGCGGCACATTCGTGACAACTGATGAACCTTCAGCATAATCATCCAAAGGCCGCGGCTTAGATTACGGTTCAGTCTTGGTGTCGTACATTCCATGGATTTGGACAAAGACATAATGACATTTACCTTTCCTTACGATATCATCGCGAGCCTTTTCCCTGCCCCGAGTACCCTCCGTGCTCTCCCTGGTCATCTCCCTTGACCCGCTCTGGTTTTCGGCTGTGTAACCTCCACGTGGCTTCTACTGAGGGCTGACGGCTGCTTGCCACTGGCTGGCCCAGGTGCTGTCCTCCTGCTAAGCTGCTCCTCACGCTGGCTGCCAATATTCCCACGCGTCTACCAGCTCAACTAACTGCCTCAGCTCCCTCTAGGGCTGCTAGGGATGCAGAGAATTTAAATGTTCTTTTTGCTAACTGGGGGCTATGGGAGACTCCCTCTCATTCCCCCCCCCCCCCCCCCCCCCCCCCCCCCCCCCCCCCCCCCCCCCCCCCCC
>PITB01016014.1:0-41147 GCA_004024585.1 Paradoxurus hermaphroditus
ACCCTCCGTGTCTGCTCTGGGAACCTCATTGCTCCCCTCATTGCACCCCAAGGCGAATCCCCTCCCCCAAACACGGCCAGGAAGGAGGAGCTGGGGTGCTGGAGGCCCCTCTTCCAATTCAGCCTCAACAGAGACCACCCCGCCACCGCTGGCCCCCTTATTTATATGCAAGTCCTTTATTTTTTAATTTTTTTATGTTTTTTTTTTTAATTTTGTATTAGAGACAGAAAGAGCAGGGGAGGGACAGACAGACAGACAGAATCTGAAGCAGGCTCCAGGCTCCAAGCTGTCAGCACAGAGCCTGAGCCGGGGCTCGAACTCACAAGCAGTAAGATCACCGTCTGAGCTGAAGTCGGCCACTTAACCAACTGAGCCACCCAGGTGCCCCCTTTTTAAAAATTCATTATATATTCTTGAGAGAGAGAGAGCACGTGTACAGAGGAGGGGCAGAGAGAGAGACTCCCAAGCAGACGCCACACTGTCAGCACAGAGCCCACCGTGGGGCTCGAACCCATGAACTATGAGATCATAACCTGAGCCGAAATCAACAGTCAGACACTTAACCAACTGAGCCACCCAGCTGTCCCTCTCTGCAAGTTTTCAACGTGAGTTGTCATCGTCTGTTTCTCCCCTTGTCTCTTCCCCTCAAACCTGACTAGACAGAGTGAAAGGAAAAGTCAGGCAGCAAACCGCCTCGTTCCCTCCCTGCCTGACGTTCTAATAAAAAGATCAGGTCAGAGCTCCAGACTGAGATGTTTAAGCATAGTGGGGTGTCGAGAGTTGCTCAGAAACGGCGCGGGGCGGGGGGGGCGAGGTGTGGGGGGCATGAGGCTGGCTGGGAGTCGATCATTGTTGATGACAATGGTGCACAGAGGCTCGTTCCCACAACCCAATGACTTTCGTATGTGTACAAATCTAGTTCCTGTAAAAATCTTCCCACGTAAAGCAAAAGACTCATAAAATGTTTCAGAAGTCGGCTGGACAAGCTGTGCACACCCACGGCGCTAACACCACCTCGAAGCTCCTCTCCTCACGTCACTTTCCCACACACACTCTGGGACCCTGTGAGCCGGGGACAGGTGGGCCGTGGCTGGCAGCGTGCTGCTGGTTCAACAAAGCAGACGGAGTCCCGGCCCCGCCGGCCACAGAGGCCCCGTCCGGGCTGCCCCACTGACCCGGATTAGCAGTTCCCTCGGCGAAGCTGTGGCCCTGGTCTAGACACACGTCTGTAGTGTCAACGCTCCGGCTCTTTCTGAGTCAGCGAAACGCTGACGTCAACAGCGAGGCCCGCGACACATCTCAGAGAAGCGAGGACTTGGAGGTGGCCCGCCGAGTGCGGACGCCAAAAACAACAGACTGCCTCGGGGCGTGGAGATGGGGCGCTGAGCAAATGGGGCCATGGGAATCGTCCCTCCGCCTCCGGACAGAGGAGCCAGAGGGATGTCTGGAGGCTCTGTTCTGAAGGAATTTCAGGCTCCCCAGGGAAGCCAAGGCATCTTAATTCTATAGCTTCCTGTGTTCCGGGCCTGGCCCCTCGTCCATAAATCTGACAGGACGACTATGGAGAAAGATATTGCTGCCTTTGGGGCAGCCTTGGGGTTGGCTCAAGACTGTCTGAGAATGCAGTGCCCCCAGACAGTTTCCTCTGGGGCAGTCTGCGGGGAGGTCTCCCAGCCCCAGGCCCTCACCCCTTCTGCCATCTTGGTGGTCCGGGAATCACGGGTCTGAGGTGCCAATGCCTGGCCTGGGCCGGACTCCTCCCAACTCCTGACTCTACGTCAAGCCCAGGGGGTAGCCGATGTCTTCCCTTTGGTTCTGAGGGAGTTTTGGGGACACGGCCTCCCGTCTGCATTGTCTTCTTTCTGAAGACCAGGGTCCAGGCTGTCCCCTTCCACCTCACAGAGGCCGGGAGAGATTCGGAGCTGAGAGAGCAGACCGAGTGGACCCGAGCCCAGGCTGGACGCAGGTGGCACTTCCTAGCAGGGGTGTTGGCTGCCACGACTCCTTCCCCTCCCCTCGGTCACAGCTGTCACTGGCGTCCACTGCAGCAGCCTCTACGTGGTCCCCACGTGCTCTCTTGACAGCTCCCTTCCATTCCCACAGAGCCGCCAAGGTGAGCCACGCCACCCGCCCGTCTGAGGACGCACCCTCCTTCTGCACCCTCAGTGACTAAACCCGGGAAGCGGTTAGGTCATGAGACAGAACCCTCATGAATGAGAGCAGAGCCCTTATAAAAGAGACCCGAGAGAGAGAGACCCTCGCCGCTTCGTCCAAGCGAGGACACGGCGAGAAGACGCCGCCTGTGAACCAGAAAGCGGGATCTCCCTGGACACCAAATCTTCTGGAGCCTTGACCATGGCCCTCCGGCCTCCAGAACAGTCCGGAAATAAATGTTGTTGATAAGCACCCCTAGCCTGTGGTGTTCTACTCTGGGAACCCGAATGGTCCCCCCCACACTGAACTCGGAGGGCGGGGACGGTTTAACTCACCGCTGTGTTCCCAGCACGGGGTCTGGTGCCCCGTGAGTACTCACACACAGAGGGCAGACGATTTCTCGGTGTAGATAGACCTCTGCCCCCCCGGAGAGCGCCCACCCTGAAACGGCTTCTCAGTGACCCCGGCCGTTTGTCTTTGAAGCACTAAAGTAACTGCAGCCTCATATCCTCCGCTTTCCCTACACCTCTGTTCCTCAGAGATGCGTAGCCTCCAAACCACCCTCAAGTTTCCCCCTCATCTGGAATTTTTTGTGATGGCATGAGAATGCCCTGAGGAGATAACGCCCCACCTTGGCAGCAGAAAGGCCTTGCCATTGCCGCCTTTGTGGCCCCAACTACGAGGCTGAACCCCCGGAAGAGCGGGGCCGGGACAACCTCACCGAGTTTCGGCATTTCCCCGTCCAGCGCAGGCGAGATCCCAATGACGTGGAAGGCGGTAGCCCGGAGTTCCTGAAAGGGGATGGACTTGGAAGGCGGGCGGACTGGAGTGTGAGTGCTGTTTTCTGCCATTCGAGTCTGATGTGACATGTGTGTAACACCTGCTGTATTAGAGTAAGTTCAGCTGCTACAACAAACAAACCCAAATCTCAGTGACTAAGTGCAATAAAACACTTTTCAGACAAAGCTGGTGTGACTTTGGCTCTCTTGGGTGACGCGTCTCCAAGCCCAGGAATCCGCGTTTCCCCCACGGGTAGCTCCGCCCAGTGCTGCGGCCTCGTGGTCCTGATCCCCCGCGGGGGCACTTGGTCAGCGACGGGTGAGGAGAGGGGGCCCAGAGGATTCCTCAGGAGGTTAGGCCAGCGTGGAAGTGGCGTACATCCGATGGCCCCCCGTCTAGAAACCAGGGCAGGTGGGGCAGGAAGCGTGGAAAATGAAATATTTTGGAAAACATTTCACGTTGTTTCAGACACACCTACCTGATAGAGATGTTGCATTTAATGGAACAACACATAAAAGTGCCTGAAAGGGTCGTGGCCCGTGGTGGATACCAAAATAATGAGTTTCCTTCTTTCTTTGCCCTTGGTGATGGTTGGGGCTAGAAGGTCTCTAGAATGATCTCTGTAAATGGGCCTCATGTCTGTCTTTTTTTTTTAAATCACCTACTCCTGAGTCTTTTCGAGGCACTAGGTAGTCATCAGAGGCTCAGGGGAGTCTGAGAGGCCACCCCATTTGCCAGAACATCTGGAAATTTCTGCAGGAAGCACCATGACAAACGTGTCTCCCCCGCACACATACCCACACCCACACCCATCCTCCACAAACACGCATTTGGTTCCTCTCTGGAAGGAGACAGGTTCAGGATGACTGGGTTCTGAATTTCCTCAATGCACATTAGCTTTAGAGAGGCTAAAGGAGTCTGTGGGGACAAAGCCACAGCCCGGGGTGTCTCTGTCTGAGAAGGGGTGACTCAGGGTGGAGTCAGCTGTTTAGACAGGCTTTTGGAAGCAGGCGGGATAAGACATATGGCAGGGGAGAGGCAGAGGCTCCGACTCTCTTCCCGTCCTCTCCCCGCGCTCTCTGCCCACCCCTACGGAGGCGCATTGCTGTGCAGGGGACAGGAGCCTTAGGAGGGGTGTTGGCTGACGACACCGTATCTTGGGGGCAGAGTCAAACTGCTGAGGAGGATAGGAGGGTGAGGATGTGTCCGCGTCCAACGATTGAGACCAGCCTCCGGGCGGTAGAGGAAGTTCAACGTCTGCAGACAAATCAGCAGCAGAGAAAGGAAAGGCGAGGCAGCGCAAGTCACTTGCAGGGGACCCGGCCCTACCACGGCGCAAGGTCGCCTTGGGAGGCCCCATGCCCACCCCAGCCAGCGTTCGGTCATCGCGGAGTTTCGGCGCACCCTCTGTGAGATCACGAGCGGCTGGCTCCGATGTCCGACAGCAGCCCCAGTACTTTCTCACCTTGGTTCGGAAGATCCCGTTGCTGATGTTACTCTTGATTAAGGCAACACCGGATCGTAGCTGTGCCGCGGTGACAGTCCTTCAGGATCGGGAAAGACCCCTCCTTCCCCCGGCCCCATGCTCACCACCGCCTGCTAATCCCTAGACCCCCGGACTTCTCAGGGACCTGCGCTCGCCAGACCTCCGGACCCTCAGACACCTTCTTCTCACGCGGGCCCCCTACTCCCCTGTCCCTCGGAGAGAGGAAGAGCAAGGAGTGGTGTCAGGAGAATCCGTTCTCTGGGATGATCGTCTTCCCTTTGTCTCTCACAGCTGGGAAGGAGAGCAGGCCCAGACAGTCTTAAGCAGAGCCGACGCCTCTGGTCATGAGCATCTGAGCGTAGGGAGAGCGGACTTCCCAAGGGCAGTCTCCTTTCATAGCTCCAGAACAAGGGAAACACACACATACTCCAGTCCAATCCAGACAAAATTGCCAAGGACCCTGATGCGGAAGCTGGGGACGTGCCAACCGATTTCTCACCTATTCTCAGGACAGCCTCTCAGTTTGACGGTCATGGCCACTGGCTATGGTTGCTGGCCCACGGCCAGGTGTTTTGAAGGCCAGCTTTCCATAACTGTGTGATAACCCCGCATCTCGAGGCCCCAAATACTCCCGCTGTCTTTCCTTCTTCCTGTCTCCTGCACCCGCACCCCCTCGTTTTTCGGACTCATATTTCATTTGACTGTCCATCATCATGGGAGCCTCCCTCCCCCAACCGCCTCTCTCTCTCTCTCTCAGGAATGGGCCCACAGGCAAGGGCTGTACTTGTCATCTCGGTTAGTCAAAGTGGTGATGAGCTCAACTCCCTCCCTGGGCGATCTGTTTCTTTGTAGCCAGGACAACTCTGAGTGGCTAGCTTTGGGTAGGCAGGAAAGTCCTTCCCTGGGGGCAGGAAATAGGCTATTTGCCTTTGGAATTAACTCTTTCAGTGATCAAATGGGGGGTGCTCTAGGTCCCTGCACAGCAAAAAAACCAATAATGCAAGATCATAAAACCTATATCTTTTTTTAAAAAAATTACTGGGGCACCTGTGTGGCTCAGTCGGTTGAGCAACCAACTTCCTCTCAGGTCACGATCTCATGGTTCACGAGTTCGAGCCCTGTGTTGGGCTCGCTGCTGTCGGCCCAGAGCCCGCTTCAGACCTTCCAAACCCCTCTCTCTCTACCCCTTCCCGGCTTGCGCTTTCTCTCTCAAAAGTAAATAAATCTTAAAAAAAAATTACAATATACTACCTATAACAAAAACTGCTTTGAAGATTTTTCTCACACTCATGATCACAAACTGCTTTGAGGGGTGATTTTGCTCAAAAATAAAGCTAGCCATCAATCCAAAAAACACGGGCATAAATGAAATCATTTCACAGACCTCACTAGACCTAGCACATATTTGACGCCCCCAAATATTATATTTGCGAGCCAAAAAATATTCAGAAGGTATTGATTTAAATAAATTTTGTTAAAGTATTCATCCATAAATGTTTGCCCAGGGATAAGGGTGAACACGGTCTTGCTCAAAATTTGTGTCTGTATATAACAGTTTTAAAAGAATCAGCTAATTAAATAATATCCATTTACCTTTTCTGTTTTTTTTTAACGATTATTATTTTGAGAGACAGACAAAGCACAAGTGGGGGAGGGGCAGAGAGAGAGGGAGACGCAGAATCCGAAGCAGGCTCCGGGCTCTGAGCTGTCAGGACAGAGCCTGACTCGGGGCTCCAACCCACAAACTGTGAGATCATGACCTGAGCCAAAGTCAGACGCTTAACTCACTGGGCCACCCAGGCGCCCCTTCATATTGCCTTTTCATCATGGTGTAAGGGAGTAACCCTCCTTCCCCAATACATGTGCACATTTTATTTTGTTTTATGATATGAATCATATGTAGGTGTAGGAGGCGAAATCTCTCTTGAAAGGTGACGTCATTCCTAAGGTCATTCACAAGTATAATGAGGTAAGTGGCTCAGATCTAAAATGATCAGAGAACTATTCTTTTTCTTTAATGTTCATTTATTCTTGAGAAAGAGAGAGGGGGCTCGCTCGCTCTCAAAAACGGGGGAGGGGCAGAGAGAGGGGGACAGAGGATCCGAAGCGGGCGCCTCGCTGATGGCGGCGAGCCCAATGTGGGGCTCAAACTCACGAACTGTTAGATCATGACCCGAGCCGAAAGAGAACACCCAACCGACCGAGCCGCCCAGGCGCCCCGATCAGAGAACTATTCTAGACTTCGAGCCAGTGCCGATTTCACAGATGTATGCCTGTGTAAAAATTCACCAACTGTATGCCTTTGTACCAAGTTATAAAATAGGTAACAGAAAAAAAGGAATATATGATTACAGGGAGTGCAAAAGATGAGCTTCAGGTAGAGTCTCAGTTTCTCTTGGCTTTGACCATTGAGGTCTTAAAATGCATCTCGAAGGGGCACCTGGGTGGCTCAGTCGGTTCAGTGTCCAGCTTCCACTCAGGTCACGATCCCGAGGTTTGTGGCTTTGAGCCCCTCACTGGGCTCTGTGCTTTCAGCAGCCTGCTCTGGATCCTCTGTCCTCCTCTCTCTCTGCCCCTCCCCTGCTCGCTCGCTCTCAAAAATAAATACACGTTAAAAAAAAAATAAAAAGCGTCTCAAAGTGTAGAAAGGCGGGAAGGGTGAGTAGGGACCCAGGCAACACCTCTGTGAAATGCCACCCACGAACAAGGGCTAGGAGACATGCATCCAAGTCAGGAGTCAGGAAATGCTAGCTCATCTCGGACTGCGTGAGCTAATTTCCTTTATGCTTTTGGCATTCTCTTCATGTATTTCCCTATTTCTCACCTGGTATTTGACAAAGTACAGGCAGTTACTGCTACCCACATAGCTGTGTTCTTTAAAGTCTCCAGGAGGGGCACCTGGGTGGCTCAGTTGGTTAAGCATCCACCTTTGGCTCAGCTCACGGTTCGTGGGTTCGAGCCCCGTGTCAGGCTCTGTGCTGACGGCTCAGAGCCTGGAGCCTGCTTCAGATTCTGTGTCTCCCTCTCTGTCTCTCTGCCCCTCCCCTGCTCATGCTCTGCTCATGAGTTCGAGCCCCACACTGGGCTTGCCGCCATGCTCTCTTTCTCTCAAAAATAAATAAACACTAAAAAAATAATAATTGAAAATAAATAAATAAAGTCCCCAGCAGCACTAAAGTAGCAGATAAGTAGACCACCACTTTCGGGGACACAGGGTGAGTTCCTGAGCCCCTCTGGTGAAGATATTCTCATGCACCAATCAACACAGAACCTTGTTTTGTGTGTTTCTGGCTAAAGACCTCTTGCTTAATACATACTATTGAGTCATTCATTGAACTCCTGCCCAGTAACACTGTAAGTCCCGCCTGACGAGGCTTCTCTAACCCATGGATTTGCCTTGTAAGGTCCATCACATCCTCCAGCGTTTAGTCACACTAGCCAGTGCTTCTGCACTCCACGTGGGGGCCATTTTAATCAGGGAAATCACCCACCAAAAGCACAAAAGTGAGAAAAAGGCGACACTACATAGGCCATGAAAAGGACACCTGTTTACAGTACAAGGGCTGAAACAGGAAGGCGTAGCGTCAGCCGGTTTGACTTCAGCTGGGAAGGTGTGTGTTGGGTGATTCGAATTTTTGCAGCTCTGTGCCTGTTCACGAAGGAGTTTGAAAGCACCGTGAATGCTGATTTCAAGGTTACCAGCGAGTTTTAGCAAGTGGATGAATTACAAATATGGAATCCACGAGTAATGGGTTTCAACGGTACACTGAGAGTTTCGGCTTGGGTTAGCTGTGGAAAGTGGAGGTAAGGGGAGGAGCCACCATCTACCCCACGGTTACTAAGCTCACTCCATGTTAGAACCTTCTGGGGAGCTTTCAAAACCCCCATTCTTACTCCAGGACAATTAAGAATCTCGAGGACAGAAACCAGGCATTTGTTTGGTTTTTTAATTTCCCCAGGTGGTTACAAAGATCAGCCATGTTTGAAAGGCAGTGGTCCGTGCTTTGCCTACATGGTCTTGTCAGGCAGGTGAATCCATGCCCCCCCGTCCCCCGCCCACACTGAGGGAGACACTACTGTCCTTCTCAGTGCTGTTGGCCAGGACGGCCCACTGCCCACTCACTGCCCAGGTACCGCCCTCTGGATTATCCCGCAGAAGGGCCACAACCCACTGCTTAACATTTCTGAACATTCATCAAAACTCCTGCCTGTAGACATTTTTAAAAATTATTTTCTTTAATGTTTTTATCTATTTTTGAGACAGAGACAGAGTGCAAACAGGGGAGGGGTAGAGAGAGAGAGGGAGACACAGAATCGGAAGCAGGCTCCAGGCTCCGAGCTGTCAGCACAGAGCCCGACACGGGGCTCAAACTCCTGAACCACGAGATCATGACCTGAGCCAAAGTCAAACGCTCAACCCAGCTAAGCCACCCAGGCGCCCCTGTATTCATTTCTTAATAGCCCAGAACACCGTTAAGCTCCAAAATAAATGGTCAAGACTTTGATACCCAGAGGGGTCAGGTGGTAGGGAAAGGAAAACCCCAACACCTAATCTTGGGGGGCGGGTGCTGAGATAATGGTGAAACCCAACCCATACCACCCTTTTGTGTGACTGTCCAAGGGTCCCAAAGCATTTCACCCTCTGCGTTACAGACACTTCCCGATCAAGTCCTCAGGCCTCCTTCCGCAGGGCATGTGAGTTTTCCTTCTAGGTGACCAACCAACCAACCAGAGACATGACGGACTGAGAGTTTGAGGAGCCAGGGGCTCAACCACCCGGGCGGCACCTGACACCACAGCCTCCACCCTCCTTCCTCTCCTTCTTGCCCCCTTCCACCCGAACAAGTGACACCGCTCACCAAGCCGACCCTCCACCCCGGGAACATTTACCCTCGGGATCCAGGGCCACAAAACAACAGCCCTGAGAATATAAGATTATTGTTATGTTTTGGGACTTCACTTTGCATGGTGCCTGTCAAGAGAACCCCCACGGGAGAAAATGTAAAGAAGGTTCAAGAAGCAATTCAACGAGTGTTGCTCTAAAGAATGCCCTGGGTGGGTGACCACGAGCTTCAGACTCTCCCACAAGGGGAGATGCGACCACGGACCACCCGGAGCGCTCTGTGACTTCTGACCCCTCTGGAAGGGAAGCCTGAGGGCATCACCTGAGCAGTGAAAGTGGGGTCCGCCCTGTGGCCGTGCCTGTGGCCGTGGCCGTGGCCGGGATTCACAGCCAAAGTCCACTGTGGGAGGGGCTGTCGGGGGAGCCAGGGAGGAACCCAAACAAGGCAAAAGACCCCCAGTCCTGTGGGAAGTCAGGCCGCACGGATCGTCTGCTTTGACAGTGATTCTGAAATGCCCTTTGCCTTTGAGCCGGGCATTTCACTTCCAATAAACTCTTCTGGGGACATTATCAGAAATGAGGATAAAGCCACTTACGGTGACGTTCTTCGTGGTGTTGTTTATACCAACCGTGTGCCAAAAGAATCAAAATTTTCAACAATGTGGTAATGGTGACATAGAGGACGATGTAGACCGTCAATAAAAAGAGCATGGGAACCCATTTTCGATGAACGCTCACAACGAAATGTTTATTTTTTTAGAGGAAGATGCCGAGCCCTAGGTACCGAGCGTGGTTGTCGTGTGTGTTCAAAGCGTAAGCCAGGGTGCCTGGGGCTCAGTCAGTTGAGCCTCTGACTGTTGGTTTTGGCTCAGGTCATGATCTTTGGCACAGCCGTGAGTTCGAGCCCCGTATCGGGCTCCGTGCTGAGGTGGCGTGCTATGTTGGCTCCTGGGTGTACCGCACACGTGGGTGCTGAGGTTGTAGGTGACCGCCGGGCACTCGTGACCCGAATAGTGTTTTCCCTACGTTCCACCTTTTCCACAGAGAGCATGTGTTCTTGTCTTAGCTAAGGTTTCTTCCAGAAAGCAGAGCCTCAAGCACGGGTCTGGGCGCAGGGGGCCCCCGCTCCTGGGCGCCCCTAAAGGCGGGATGATAGGAACAACGTGATGGGGTCGCCCTTCTTGTGGCACAAAACTATCGCTGAAATTACTTCATTTTATTCTTGCAACCAAGTGCGGAGTGAATAGGGCAGGCTTTTCACTTTTGCTCTGCAGCCAGGAGATGAAAGCCCGGAACGGCGGAGCGGTTTACGGAGTGAGGGTCCCACGGCGAGTGAGTGGCCGAGCCGGGGCCGGGCCTCCCATCCCCGCCGGTGCTCCCGGTCATCCGGGTGGTGCTCCACAGCCCGGCCGCCCGCCCAGATGGAGCCTCAGTCCTCCAAAGTCTACACTCATTCGGCAACAAACGGATAACAAAAATAGCTCGTCACACACGAGGTCTCTCCCAGGCATGTGTACTGTCGCCGCGTTGTCTTGGTACCCCAGGTAGCTCTCGCTCTGTGGGGAGGAGACGGGGCTCTGGACGGGGAGGGACGCCCCCGTGCATGCGGCGTGCCCTGGGGACTCCAGCCCGACACTTTGACTCCAGAGCCAGGACAGAAGCTTAAGCCTTCTTGAGATTCTCTCTCTCTCTGTCCCTCCCACGCTCACACTGTCTCTCTCTCTCTCTCTCTCAAAAAAAAAAAAAAAATTAAATGAAAGAAAACACGATTTCCAGCCCTGACCCGAAATCTCTGGAAACTTCCCGGAGGCTGCAGCAGGAAAGGGTGTTTCTTAGACGCCCGCCAGGCAAGCTGAAGACCAAGGGCCCGGGACAGGGTGGCCTGAAGGCCGAGACGGGGTCCCGTGTTGGGACCCCAGAGTCCGGGGATACTCAGAGGATGGGCGTTGCGTGTCAGGGCCAAGCTTCGCCCAGCTGACAGTCTCTCCTGCGTTCTCAGGGGCAGAGCGGGGCCACGTGCTGTGAGAAGGGGTGTCCGCAGCAACAGAGGGGTGCGGGCACAGCGGGGGCACACACGTGGCGTCCACCTGGCGTGCAAACGGCCAGCCCAGCCTCGGGGGAAGCCCGTCACGCTTAGATGATGGGTGGGGAGCTGGGGGCTACTCCCCGCACAGCCCAGGGTGAAGGCAACCCCGGGGCCGTCCAGGCTCTGCCGGGTCTCAGAACCCGCAGAGTCGATGGGGCTAACAGGCCCAGGGGGCCCAGTCCTGAGGAAGCCAATATGCCCAGGACTTTGTGTTGTGAGTCCTGACTTCTGTCAGCCTCTCTCACCACCTCGCCGGCCACCCCAGGGCAGGGCCTGCCCAGAGCCCGGCGCCAGCCTGGGCCACACTGAGCATGAGATAAATGCTCATTCTCTTTTTCTTTTATTTTTTAATGTTTTATTTTGAGAGAGAGAGGGTACAAGCAGGGGAGGGGCAGAGAGAGAGAGAGGGAGACACAGAATCCAAAGTAGGCTCCAGGCTCTGAGCTGTCAGCACAAAGCCCAACACGGGGCTCGAACTCACAAACCATGAGATCATGGCCTGAGCCGAAGCCAGATGCCCAACCGACTGAGCCACCCAGGCGTCCCTACTCGTTCTCCTCCTCGAATCCTCTCGAGTCCCTCCATCTCTCCGATCATAGGCTCACAGTGCCTGGGTGTTGGGCTGAGACAGGGTCATGATCCAGCCAGCACCCTGTGAACAGGAAGTGTTCTGTGTGAGCTGGACTAGCGGGGTCGCCACGAGTGTCTGCGAACCCTCTTCCCTTCCCCTTGCATTTGCTCTGGTTCCCGTGTGTCCGGCTAGGCTTAACTGCCGCCGTCGCTATGGGCCAAACCACCATGCCCTCCCCTCTTCTCCCTTCTGCCACCTCTGCCCCTGGTGTGGACAGGTGACAAACCTTGGCATTGTCCTTGCCTCCGTCTGACCTGGGGAGGGGCAGCCAGGCACCTGGTTCTAGCAGCTGCGTGCCCCTGGACAGACCGTTCAGCCTCTCTGAAATGGAGGAGCCTCAGCAGGTGTTACGAGCTGTGCGTGGAACCCACCACTCTGTAGATAAAGTTCTAGTTACTGATAAGGATGTGGCTTACACATGGCTGTATTTTTAAAAATTTATTTATTTCATCATTTTTTAATGTTTATTTATTTTTGAGAGAGAGAGAAAGAACGTAAGCCAAGGAGGGGCAGAGAGAGAGAGGGAGACACAAGCTCTAGGCTCCGCACTGTCAGCACAGAGCCTGACGTGGGGCTCGAACTCATGGACTGAGAGATCATGACCTGAGTCGAAGTCGGACACTTAAGTGACTCAGACACCCGGGTGTCCCTTAAATTTATTTTGAGAGGGAGAGGCGGAGAGAGAGAGGGAGAGAGAATCCCAAGCAGGCTCTGCACTGTCAGCAGCTCAGAGCCCCGAGTGGGGCTTGAACTCACTACCTGCGAGATCATGATCTGAGCCGAAATTAAGAGTCGGATGCTTAACCGACAGAGCCGCCCAGGCGCCCCTGTTTCATTTTCGTTCCTGCCATTGCACAAACGTGTGTTTCGTGCCTCGTTTATTAGTGTGGGTGGTGTGTTTGCTGGGTGGGGACGTATGTCCCCCGGGCTTGGACGCAAAATGCTGCCCAGGCCCAAGCCCTCTAGAACAAAGGCCCAGGTGCTTCTCTGTGGGGACCCTGTGCTCCTGAGTCACAGGCTCGGTCCTCAGGACCATAGGGGACATAGGTCCCTGCAGAAGTCACTCCTCAGGTGGTAGAGCTGGAGGCAAGAATTCTTGGACAACAATTCACTCAACAAATGTCTATTAAGCACCTACTATGTGCCACGCGCTGAGTTTAGTGTCTGGTTCAGGTGAATGGGGACAAGGTCAGGAAGCCGAAGTTACGGATACATTTTTTCTATAAATCTGAGATGTATCTACACAGTGTATCGGATGCCTGCCGTGTCTGGGGTTTTCAAAGCAGAGCAGAGAAAGCCCAGCCGTGGCCGTGATCCGGCCCAAGGTTTCCTGCCCCCCGGAGGATGGAGGGGCAGAGGAGAAGGAGCTGCTCCCGCCCGGACGCTGGGGTGTGGACGCACCTGCTCACGCCTGGTTCCGTACTGAGGCCCAAGGGCGGCTTTCAGACACCCGCGGCTGTGTGAGTGCGGTGTGGACAGTGGGTTCTGTTTCGACCCGTCTCCACGTGAGTCGTGTCCCCTTTGGGGCGATGGCTCGGTGAGCACAGGCCGAAAGCAAAGCCAGTTGGGAAGCACCTTGCTTGTGCGAGGGGACCAAACCCCTGGGCTCCTGGTCCGGGCCAGGGGCGCCCCCTTCCTTGTCGTTCCTGGAACTGCGCTGGAGCGGTGGAAGAGGGGTCCCCGGGACGGCCCGCTCCGCAGGGCTATGCCAGCTCCTTCCCTCCGAGGGGCAGGAAGGCGGGACCGCGCCGGCCGGGCTGAGGGCAACGACCCTTCCCAGCGGATCCGTTCCTGCCCGGCTGGCCTGCCCACCGCAGGGGGCATGCTTTGCAGGGGGGCGGGGGGGGCGGGGCTGCCTCAGCCTCCCACGCGGCAGGGCTCCGAGGGTGCGAGTGTGCCCATGCCTCTCTGTCATCGTCACCTGTGCGCAAACTCTCTGGGCGAGCTGGTCCTCACACAGACCGGGGCCTCCCCGTGGGGGTGGGTGCAGCACGCCCGAGAACATTCTGCCCACTTCCGCGCACCCTTCTCCGGGCAAGCACAGAAGCTTCCTCATGCCTCTCCCGGGTACGTGATTCAGAGCACTCACTCACGTGACCCTCTGTGCCCGCAAAGCCCGGACCCGATTAGCGCTGCCACGCCCGCCCGCATTACGGCATGAGGGACCTACATTTCAGGGAGGGTAGACCCCTCCCGGAGGACAAGCGAATGACAGGCCGCTGAGTCATTCGGCCGCCTTCACCAGCGTCACTGAAACAAAGCACCCGAGGCCGGTCCCCTGTCAGGACACGAGCTCGTGTGTGCGGCGTCTCCCCCTGGGACGGGGACTGGAGTGAGGTTGTGTGACGGTTTGCGAGCAGGGGACGGAGAGGGCTCAGAGGCTGGTGGGACGTGTGGTATGAAGTCATTGGAGCCTCCCCGGGGGTGGAGGGCGGTGGATGGAATTAAGGAGTGTCCGGCCCAGAGCTCGCGCGTGGCAGGTCCCGGGCCTAGCTTCAGGAAGTGTTCGGCAGGACCCCAGGAGCTGGGGAGGACTGAGCTCCCAAACACTTGGGTTTGCGTGTCCGGGGCCCCTTAAACTGCTCCGCCGTGCCCACAGAGGCCCCTCCCCGCGCTGGCGTGAGACGTGCCCGCCGCGTCCGGAACCGCATCCCACGTCCGGGCACACGTGGGCCAGCCTGTGCCTCTCACCACCGAGCTGTCCCCCCTCCCGGCTCAGAGGTCAGTCCGGAGGAGGCTGGGGACAGAGTGGGTGGCACGCGGCGTCCCGTGCCTGATATCCCAGGAATTACATTATCTGACGAGGAAGAGCTCCTAGGCTGCCCACACTTGCGGGAAGGCCAGCAGCGGGAGCCCCCGCAGGCGGGAAGCCACGCGGGCTGAACCACCGTCCCCGGGACCCGTCGCGGCCTCAGCATGAGGGACCCCCAGGGACTGTGGCGAAGACTGGGGCTCCGAGAGGCCGTGGAGGCATCCGCCCCGCCGGCTGAGAGTCGGGAGCAAGACTGCAGCCCACGACTGTGATTTCGTAAAGACAACAATCCCCAACACCTAGAGAGAACGTTCCAGGAGCCAGCACGCCCACTCTCCACTCCCCCGACCCCTCGGCAAGCCTGCGATGCCAGGAAGGCGCCCGTCTCCGGTCTCACACCCGGAAACAGGCATGGGCACGGAGGCTTGCCCAAGGTCACACCCGCTAGTTAGACCGGACTCCCTCCCTTCTGCCGCCTGTGGCTCTTACCTGCCACTGCAAAGCCTCAGCCTCCGCAGCCAGGAAGGCCACCTGGCCAATGACTGACAGGTGTTCCAGGATCCGAGGCGCACGGCACCTGCTCTTTCGTGGACGGCCGTAAACCGTGCGACCGTAAAGACTCGGTCAGCAGACTCTCCAAGGCACCTCAGCCAACCCGGGCGAATGCTCCTACCCTTCCTCCTCGCGTCCAGGCTTCGCCCCCACGCGCCGTCGCTGCAGGAAGGGTGGGCACGCCGTCCCCGCTGCCCTCGCGTGCGCACCTGCTCCACGCCTGCCTTCTCCAGAGCAGCCCACGCCTCCGCCCTGCCCGGGAGGCCCCGTCCTCTCCGACGGCCTTCTCCCACCGTCCGCTCCGTCGTGGGCAGCGGTTAGGATCCTGGCTCGCCAGCCATGCGACTTTGGGCTTCGGGGACCCTTAAATGCTCTGTGCCTCAGTCTCCCCTTGTAAAACCTGATGCCGTAGGGTTAGAGGGGGAAGTGCCTATGAAGCAGGTGGCGAGCCCTCCCTGTGTCACGTGACGCTGTCTTCCCCGGTCGCTGGGGCGCTTGGCAACACAGCACGGGTCTCTGTCCCACATGGTGGACCCGGCGAGGCCAGGACCGTGTCCTCAGGGCCCCGCCACCCAGGAGGGGCCCAGGAAGTGAGAGGCCGATCTCGAATGTCGTGCTAAGTGAGGGAGGGAAACATAACTGGCCCCAAAGAGGAATCCTTCCTCCCTGATGACAAGATCGGGCCACGTGGCCGCACGCTCGGCGTGCAGGGAAGGGCCCTCAATGCGTTCCAGCCTTAGAGACAGGTCTTCAGTCTCCTCCCCGCCGGGTCGGCTTTACTCATGTCCCCCGTAAGCGCGGGGGCGGAGGAATCGGGCGCCGACTCCTTCAAGGACAAGCCGCTCGGTGTCCCAGGGCGGTCGTGTGACTGCGTGTCGGGCCCCAGCAAGCGGCCTCTGCGGGGCGGGCCAGCGCCGTGGCCCCGGAGGCAGCGCCGGGCAGAGGGCCCGGGTGCACAGGGCCGTCCTCACGGCAGCTCCGAGGGGTGCACGGGAGGCTCCGGGCTGCAGGGTGGGACCCCACGCGGAAGAGCCGGGGACAAGGACCGGCAGTCACAGGCGGGCGCTGGGGGGCTGGCTGTTGGCGCACTTCTCTACACGGCAGCGTCTGGCGTCCGGCGCCCAGCAGCCCTTTCCCCCTCCGGGTGTCTGAGCCTCACCTGAGGCCAAGGGCCTCCCTGCCTGCGGTGTGGACGGGGGAGAGCTGTCCCTGTCTGCCCCCCACCGCCAAGGCCCTGCTCCGCCCTACCTGCTCACAAAGGAGCCTGGCCGGTGCAGAGAGGGTCTCTCCCTTGCAGGGGGGAGGGGAGGGGAGGGTACAGGAGCAGCTCAGGGCAAAGCCAGCCCACCCCCCACCTCCCGCGCCTGCTGTGCCCCCCTCATGCCCTCCCCTCCCAGCCCTCAGGCCTGCTGGTGACTGTCTGCCCGCACGCCCTCTCCCCCGCCCCTTCCGCCTGCCCTCTCCCCCCTCCCCTCCCTCTCCCTCTCCCTCTCCCTCTCCCGCTCTCCTCCAAAGAGGCCACAACCTCCTCCAAACAGCTCACTTTGCTCTTGGCCCCTCTCCAGACATTTGTTTCCATTTCCCCTCAGAGGGGCCCCGGGGGGGCAGTCAGGGGCTAAGGAGAGAGCGAGAGCCCAGGCCGGTCCTCCTGGCTCTTCTGGGGCGGGGGTACTTCCGTGGGTTCGGCTCGGCCTCTTCAGAGACGGTTTCCTCCCTGCCGCGGGCCCAGGCCTGACACAGTCCCGTGGGACCCGGACACAGGCCAGCAGGGGACACCCGCAGCGGCGTCTGCGCTCGGTCTCCCCGCGCCGGCTGCCTGCACGTGCACGCACGCTGACGGGCACACGCACTCACACGCCCACACGCGAACACGCCCACACGCGAACACGAACACACGCGAACACGCACACACGCGAACACGCACACTCACGGGCACACGCTCACACACGCACACACTTGCACACACACTCGTGTGTGGACACACACTCATACCTGCACGTGCACACACGCCCACACGTGAACATGCCCAGGTTCACACATGAACACGCACACACCCGCAGTCACACCACAGTCACACACTCACATGCTCACACACACGCGCACACGTATATCACTGGCACGCTCTGGCGTGCTCACGCACAACCACACACACGCACTCAGGGGGCCCCCTGACACTCTCACGCACGCGCGCACTCACCGAGGCCTCCCGCTGTCCTCCCGCACACCCTCACACCGGTGCACACGCACGTGTGCAAGGAGGGGCCTCTGTACCCTTGGGCCCAAGCCCCTCTCCCAGGTGGGGCTCGCCTACGTTCCCCCACCTCCCGCAAAGGCACGGGAGCCCCCTACCCGCCCGTGCACACACCCCTCCTGTCTACGCGGCCGCCGCGGGGCCGGTCACCGCCTCACCCCCGCGTCTCCCCTGCGGCCGCCTCTCCTCTGTTCTTCCCCTGCTCTCTCCGCCTGCCTGGCGCACGCAGCCCGCACGCGTCCGAGCGCACACACGTGCGTGCACGCTTTGCTCCTCAGCACTTCCCCGGAGATGACGGGCGTGCGGAGGAACCGAGCCAGCCAGCCCAGACCGTGCAAGACAGGCGCGGGGCCCGATTTCGGCACCGATGGTGGGAAACCGAAAATTCCCAAGGCCCCGGCCGCTCGGTCTCGGGCAGTAAGTGCCATCTAATTCTGTCACTTGCCCGGCGCCGGGGGGCCCGCACCTACGGTTCACAGCACCCAGAATTGAAAGGAGTCTCCAGCTGGGTGGGATTTCTGCACGCACCCAGCACGCGTGGGAACGGCTTCGCCCCCACGGCCTCCCCGGCCCTGCGGGAACCCCCAGAGCCGGTGCCGTGAGCGCCAGCCCGGGGGCGTCCGCAGGAACCGGCAGGGCCCCAGGATAAAGCCACCTCCTCTGGGTTAGAAATCTCGGTCTCAAACGGACCCTCAGACCCCGCTGCTGCTGAGACGACCCGAAACCAAAAACGAAAGGAAAGCAAAAGATTCCTTTCGCCCTGCCAGCTCGGGGTGCAGGGAGGCCCAATCGGACGGCGAGAGGGCAGAGGGAGACACCAGGAGCCTTGTTTCCTCGGTGCCCGAAACGGAAGCCTACTGCAGGTGAGGGCAGGGTGACCAAAGGTGGCCTCCGTGAGTCCCTGGCAGTTCCTCAGTTACGGGAAACAGCGTGGAAGGTCGTCAGAGGGACATGGGGGGACTGACGAAGTCCAGCCTCTGACCGGAGGAAAAATCGGGAAGAAAAGGTCTCCGGAAGACATCAGGATGGATGGACCACCGCCGTGGTTTCAGCCCCATTGAAAGAAGGGAGAATGGGAGACGGGGCTCTTTCTCAAGGAGTTTGGTGCATGAACTTGGCTCCGGACAACTGCGAGGAACTTACGGCGGCTTTCTGAAAGATGTCTGTATTTTGTCACTTTTCATCTTGATATAATTTCAAATTTATAGAAAAGTTGCAGAATAGTTCAAGAAGCTCGGAATACGCACACGCCCCCCTCCGGAGCCATGTTTATCTCTGCGTCTGCAACCGTATCCATAGCCCACGTCTATGTAAAAATACAAAGATGTTGAAAACCGAGCTCACACCGATGCCTCCAATCCACTTCCACAAAACTACATTCTGCTTTGCCCCCTTTCCGTACTTTTGACTCACTTCCCCGAGTGAGAAACTTAGCTCCCGTGATTATTAACGTATTTTTCTTGATTGCTCAGGCCTCTCGTAAACAAAGTAGTCTCCGAATTATTAACCCACACCATCGAAAGACGCAAACCATCGATACCTGTGCGTAGTTTTTTTAGAGTAAATGTACCCACAATGAAACGAACAAGTCGTAAGTGTACAATTCAGTGAGTTTTGACAAATGCAGATCCCCACGTAAGCTGCATCCCTAACGAGATATGCAGGAACTTTCTCTCAGCCCAGCACGCTCCTGTGGCCCTTCCTGATCAAGCGCTCACCCAGGGGATAAATACACCCAGACTGCGTGACTATGGATTCTCTGTGTGCCTTGGGACAAGCTATGAATGGAGTCCCACACAAGTATCCGGCTTCCCTGTGGAGCACGATGTCTTTGAAGGTCATCCAGGTCATGGCATGTTACATGCGTTTACCCTTTTTTCTTGTGCAGAAATCGCCCATACAGATATTCCAAACTTTGTGTCTCCGTTCTCCTCCTGACGGGCATCTGCATTGATTCCAGTTTTTAGCCATCAGGATAAAGCTGCTCTGACCATTCTCGTACATGTATTATTATGATTATAGATGGACGTTTTCATTTCCCTTGGCAGAATATCCAGGAGTGGGATTTCTCAGGGATAGTGCGTCTGTTTAACGGTATAAGAAAGAGCCCAACCTTCTTCCAAAGTGGTCACACACCATGCTAACTAACCACCCCCAGCCACGTACGGGAGTATGAGGTCCACATTCTTGCCAACGCTGGAAGTTGTAAATCTTCCTAATTTTAGCCATTCCAGGGGACAAAGTGGTATCTCCTCATGGTTTTAATTTCGTGAAATGAATCCATTTAGTCCATCGAATTTCATGAAATGAACACCGTAATGAGTGCTCATGTTAAGCCCCTTTGCATGTATTTATTGCCCAATTGGGTATATTCCTGCACGAAGGGTTTGGCAAGTCTTTTGCCCATTTTTAAATTGTTTTTTAATCAAGTTGTAGGAATACTTTATAAAGTCTCACTCCAGTCCTTTGTTAGAGAGTCCGTTTCCTAAATGCTCTATCCCAGTCTGAGGCTTGTTTTGCAAAGACATCTCTGCCTGCCCATAGATCAGACAGCTGGTTACCCTTCACTTTCCATTAAAAGTTTTATAGCTTTTGCTTTAATATTGTTGTTTAAGAATCCATCTTGAATTAATCTTTGCGTACGGTGAGGTAAATGGTCACGTTCATTTTTCTCCCGTGGCTTTCCAGTTCTGCTGGCACCGTTTGTCAAAAAGACCATCCTTTTCCTGCAGTGGATTGCTTCCGTGACTTCGTCAATGGCCAATTGTCCCTGTCTCTGAACTGTCTGTTCTGCTCCTTCGATCCGTGTGTCTCTTCCCGTGTCAGTACCACACTGCTTTGATACCCAGAGCTTTGCAGGGAATCTTGATGTCAGGCAGCGTAAGCTCCCAACTTTTTCTTCTTTCTCTAAATCGTTTTGGCTAATTCTAGGATTTGGGATTTCCAAATAAATTTCAGAATCCAGTTGTCGATTTCCATTTTTAAAAACGTAGGCCCATCGGGATTAGGATTAGGATTATACCGAAGCTACACATCAGTTTGGGGAGAATTGACATCTTCATACCGAATCTTCCAATCCATGAACATAGGATAGCTTTCTTTCTCTCTGTGTCTTCTTTCTTTTCTCTCAGCAATGTGTAGTGTTTTGAGCATTGAATTTTTTCACATCTTTCATTAAATTCTTTTCTAAGTGTTTTATGTTTTTAAACAATGTTGGAAATGACATCAGTCTTTTTAAATATCACATTCCAATTATTTAAGGCTAATATACAGAGATACAATTGATTTTTTATATTGGCTTTTTTCAGAAAAACTTTTTAAGGTTTATTTATTTTGAGAGAGAGAGAGAGAGAGAGTGTGTGCATATGTGTGTGCGTGGGGCAGGGACAGAGAGAGGGCGTGAGAGAATCCCAAGCAGTCTCCATGCGCAGTGTGGAACCCAACACGGGGCTCCATCTCACCAACCCTGAGATCACGACCTGAACCGAAATCAAGAGTCAGATGCTTCACCGACGGAGCCGCCCAGGCACTTCCAGAAGTGTTTTAATAGGACCAGAAAGAAGAAGAAGTGAGAGAGGTTTAACGGATCAGCCTGTATCCGGACAGAAGAGAAAAGCTCAAATGAAAGGGAACTCCCGTGTGCGCTGTGCCGGACCCTGCGAGAATCCCCGTTATTATCCAGGTCTTACACGCAAGGACGCCGAATGCTCTGAGACCCCAACAGCAGCCAGCGGCAGCCAGAATTGCCCCCCAGAGCTCCTGAGCTCCTGCCCTGCTCTCTCCACAGTACCTGGCGCTCCCACAATGCAACAGCAGGACGGCATGTCAGAGTGTCGCGGGGTGGGTGCCTATGGTGGTGGCAGCTGATGTCAGAGGTGTATCACCTGCTGTGACCAGGAGACAGGCAGGGCACCAACCCATTTCTTAAGGGGCTCAAGCTACTGCAAACCAATAGACACCAATGTGCCACCCACGCCACAGCAGGCCAAGGGCACCCAGATGACCCTGGGACTGACCTCAGTGGAGAAGGGAAAAGACAGAGCCAATGGCGCCAGTGTGAAGCCGACAGAGGGCCCGGGCCATGCTCACCGGCACCAGCGCGGTGCCTCCCTGGCCGGGGTAGTGTGTGGGCCACGTCCACCTCCCAGCCGAGACGGTGCCCCTGGGACAGACATAAGGGCCTGGACCTGGAAGGGAAGCACATGGCTTGGCCTCGACCCCCCAGCCTCTCCCAAACACAAGCATCACTCGGGGCAATTCGCTCAAGACAGGTTCCCAGGCAATCTTCCCAGAGTATTTGATTCTACAGGTTGGGGGTGCGGGGTGAGGAGAAGTTTCAGGAATCTGAATTCTAGACACATGCTTCTGAGAGATTCTTTGGATGTGGCTAGTTGGAGAAAGACCGAGCTAACTAAAATTATTGTTAGAACATCAAGGGATTCGAAGTGAGCCTGCAGGTGGGGGGAGGCGGGGAGGAGGCAGAGACCGGCTCAGGAGTGAGGAAAGGTTTAAGCCTGGGCTCAGGAGTGTGAAGTATGTCAGTACCTAGAAGCTGCAGCTTCTCCCTCTCCCGGAAGCGAATAGGGCGCTGGCTGGGTGCCGAGTGAAGGCTGGCTCCCCGGATGTCGCTGCACAGGACGGGGTGCAGAGGACCCAGGGAGCGAAGAGAGGGCTTGGCCTGTCTCGCCAGCTCTTCAAAGGAAAAAGGCGTCTCTGGTTCCCCAGGAAGGGAACTATCGTGGGTCCTCCCCCGTGGTGTCTGGTGAGTCACTGACCCGGGTCAGAAGTTGTTGGGACAGGCCCTTCGGAGGGGAAGGTGCTGGCTGAGGCTCAGGGCGGGTCTGACCACGTGTCCCTACCAGGCCTTGTTTTCATGGATTTTTGTTTTATGTTTCAGTCTTTTGAGGCTGTTGTTCCCCTACCTGGGAAAGGAGGGCGGTGGGTCAGAGACTCAATAGAGGAAGAGAAAAGGGGAGCGGGGACTGCCCAACAGGCAGGCAGGAGGGCCGGGGAGACCCCCCCTCCATGAGGCAGACCCTCCGAGCACCCGTCAGTGGAGCTGGCTGGCCGCAGCCCGCAGGGGGTCATGGGCGGTTGACATTTGGAGCAATCGTCCCTGAACACTGGCCCCGGGCCCAACCCCCCCAACCCCGGGCCCTCCCCTCAACTCCTTGACCTCCGGGAGGCCAAGGCTCTGGACTCTTTTCTGTTACTCCTTTGGGCCCCACAGGTTGCCTTGGCAACAGCCCCGCTGGCCCCCCTGGCCTCCCGAGCGCGTAAAGTAAACCCCAGGCAGGTTTGTTCTGCTCCGCGGCTCCCCAGACAATGGAGGGAATGCGAGCCACAGCTCCGGTTTCACAACGTGTCCCCAAGGACACACCCCACCCCCCCACCCCCCCCCACCCCCCCCACCCCCGGCAAGGGGAGGGGAGGGAACAGGGTGCGGAGGAAAGGTAAACAGGGGGCCACAGAGGGTCTTCGGCGGGAGAGCAGCCCCAGAAGTAGCCGGGAAGGAGGGGCTTTGCTGTCACAGAGCCAGGAGCCGGCGCCAGTCCACCTCGGGACCCCCGCGCAGTCGATTCCGTCAGAAGAATGCGTCCGGGCCCCATCCCATTCCTCCGCGGAACCAAGAGAAGCCCATCAGACGACAGGCTGCGGGCAGAGCCGAGGCGCTTCGGACGACTGCAAAGTCATTCCTAATGGAGCCTTTATTAGATTAGAGTGATGGGCCCAACCCGATCATTTGGAGAAATTCGTACTGGGAGAGGTTTTGTCTCGAGGGTTCTGATGACTCACAAACCCTGAAGGAGCCGATCGGGTCAGACCACGGCATCTTTGAGAGCAGCTTTATCACCTGCGCCCCCTCCCCGGCCCCTGGGGCTGGACTCCCTCGGGACAGCGCAGGGGTCTTCAAAGTTGGTGGCTGATGCGATTTGAATCTGGGTTCCAGGACTGTATTTAGAACGTGTAACGGGGGGGGGACTCTGGAGCCGTTTCATGTTGTGTAAAGAGCAAGAATTCTGGAGGCAGAATGGCTCTGTTTGAATCTAGCTCTAGGGCTCATAAGCTGTGTGTCCGTGAAAAAGTGGCTTGATCTCTCTGTGTGTCCGTTGTCTAGGGTTTTAGGGAGGATGGGCCAGTTACACAGGATAAAGCACTTAGAACCTGGCACGTAGTAAATGCTTGTGAGTGGTGGCCTCTGGGGTCAGCCGTGATTTTATTTTACGTATGTATTGTTTATCTTATGATCTGCTGTGTGCTTTTATTTTGTATATTTATTGTTTATTTTCATTTGAAGTCTGGGGACTAATTTAATAATTATTTATTTTTGAAAGAAAAGACAGAGCGTGAGCAGGGGAGAGGCAGAGAGAGAGGGAGACAGAGAATCCAAAGCAGGCTCCAGGCTCCGAGCTGTCAGCACAGAGCCCGATGCGGGGCTGGAACCCACGAGCTGTGAGATCATGACCTGAGTTGAAGTCGGACACTTAACTGATCACCCAGGTGCCCCCTCAGCTGCATGCTTTTAAAAGGTTCATGAGTTATTTTTGCCTAGAGGGCCCTGAACTCTGAACGCCTCGTCGGCCTCAGTACGCTCAGACAACTCGACCTCCAAACTCCTAGCCGCCCTGATGTCACCAGGCCGTGCCTGTGAGGGTGCGGTCTGTACCCAGGTAGCTCTAGTTACACGACCAGTGACACTCATTCTCCCCAGGACGCCTGGAGCCCACAAGCCCCCAGCCCACATTGTTGCCCTGGGGGGGACCCACTCATGACAGGGCTGTCTCTCTCTGGGTGGTCCACAGGGACAGCTAGTCTGAGGACCGTGGCCTGGGTGGGAGCAGCCCAAAGCCACGTCTTCATCTCTGTTCTCAGGCTGGGGGTCTCTCTTCTTCCCCAACGGGTCTTGGGGGGACCCGAGAGGGCCTTACCCAGCAGGGATGGAACATTCTATAACCACCCTGCTTGTCCTGTTCTCCCTCAGTCCCTACACTTGTCTGAACCAGCCCCAAACGCCACTGCAGATGACGCATGCGTCGTGACCCCGGCCAAGGCCTTTCCCCTTACGCTCGGCCGGCCGGACCGCTTTCGGGAGCTCCTGGAACCCTCGCCGTGCGCCCAGACGTGTCAGAGAAGTGGCCACACATTGCACGAAGCTTTGCAAGAACGCAGGCCACTTTCCTGGGTGAGCCGCTCCTGGGGGGGGGGGCGGGGTGAGACCTCGGCCTTCAGCTGCCCGTGGGGTCTCCCCCCGTGTGCCTCTCCCGCAAACCCCAAACGGATGCAAGGCAACGGAAACCGGGCTGGAAAACAAACGCCACTCTGGGAGACTGCCAGACCTCCCCTTAAACGCCCAAGACCCCGTCTCTTCCCGCGTGGCCACGTTTATATTTCACTTACGTGTTATTTCTCTTGCGGGCGCTGCGAGTGCGTAATATGAGACGCTGTTCTCAAGGCTTTGCAAACGGTGACTCATTGGATCCTCCTACTCCCGGCAGCTTAATGAAGGAGATGCGGGGATTATCTTCACGCCCTGTTTGAAAGGGGAAACTGAGGTGCGGAGCGGGGAAGGGTCGTAAGCCAGTAAGTGAGTGGTCAAGTCAGGACTCAAACCGGGCGGTGAGCCCCCGTGTCCCGGGCCTCAGCCCACCGCGCTGCCTTCGCTCTGTCAAGCGAGTCTGCTTTTCCGTAAGCGGCCTAGAATCCTCTAGAAGGGGCAGAGAGCATCTTTGCCTACACACCTCACAGTGCACTGAAGGCCACCAGCGAAGGGCTTGCATGGTGTTGACAGCCATCAACACTAGCGGCGGTGACCGCCGTGTCATTTGCCTCCACTCCGCGGCCCCGGGAAGCAGGACAGACCCGCGCCTGGAGCTCGCCCCGGCCCGGGAAGGATGCCGCTCCGGCCGCTCCGCCTGACCTCTCGGAGCCCTGCGGCCACCCCGCCCCTCCGGCTGCCCCGGGACAAGATCAGGCTCCCAGTTACACTCCGGAGTGTCCCCCGGCCCCAGGGGGCACTTTGAAGGGGCTGCCAGCATCTCGGGGCTCCGATTATCCCCCTGTCACATGACGCGGATGTGTTTATACCAACCCTGCCAAGGAGACGTGCTAGTGTTTTACTGCACCCATTTTACAGATGAGAAAACTCAGGTTTTCTGGGGAAGGCACCCACCCTCCCGTCCCGGTACTTTTCTCTCTGGCTCACCGCTGGGGGGTGAGCCCCCCAGGAGGGACTTGCTCGCGTTTGAGAGCGAGCCCCTCTTTAAATGTGGGGCCAGGGCTCACCTCACTCCAGCGCCACGGAACCCCTCTGTCGTGGAATTCGAGGCAGGCCTCACGGCCAAGACCCCGTGGTCACCAAACCCAGTTGTTCCCGTCTCCACTCCAGGGGCGGCCCACCCAAAACTTGGCAATTATTTCCTCTCCCCAGGAGCCTGTCACCGCGTAATCCCTGTAATCGCTGGTAGCATCTCTGCTAGATTCCAGGATGCCTGCCCCCCCCCCCGCCCCCCTGGCCAGAGCCGCTCTTCCCTGGGAAAACCAAGGGACCCTCAGCAGTTGTGGGTCTGGGAGCCAGGACCTGGGGGCGCCTTGCGAGGGGCCCTAGAGAGAGGCCGGCGTGTGCTAGGAGCTGGCTCCAGGCCACTGAGTGACAGCCGCGCCTCGGGCACAGCTGGGACCACGTGGCGGGGAAATGGGGTGCAGGAGCCGGGGAGCCTGGTGCCCCGGCGGGCTTAGCGAAGCTATTTTGAAGCCAGTTTCTCAGGCTGTCAGGACGCCCCCCGCCAGGCTCGCTCGCAACCCGGAGGCCAGCGGGAGGACAGCTCAGGGGGAGCCGATGGGCAGAAGGAAGAGGAAGGAGGCCCAGTCAGCAGACTCCAGGGGCGGGGGAGGGGAGGGGGGCTAATGATGGTTTCCAGCCTGGAAAATCTAACACGGGACGCTCGCTAATTGCCCTCGCAGAGACTTAAGCAGCCTAATTAAAAGGCATCTTTTTAAGCGGCTCAAGGAGGAGTGAGGCGGGTGCCAGGGGTCTCAGACACGGCCGGAACCGAGCCTGGGGGTCAATCGGCCTCCCCCTGTGCCCGTGACTAGGCCGCAGGGCTGCCTGAAGCGGCCAAGGATAAAAAGAGAAAACCGTGGGGAGGGACGGAGAAACCCTTCTCTTTCCATCGTGGCCGGCCCCAGCCCCCAGGAGCCACCCTGAGGGACCCTCCCGTTCTCGACTTTGGGGATCCCTGGCTGCACCCCCCTGCCTAGAAGGACCCCGGGCGCCCTCTGAGGCTGCCAGTCCCAGGCCCTTCTGCTGGGAGCCCCCAAATTTGCCTTAAAGTCGAATCTGACCCCAGGGCTCGGCTCCCCCAGCATCCTGCGATTTCACACATTCTTCTCACGACCTGGGGGCCCAGCCCCCTGCCTGAGTGCCTCCCTTCTCCCCACCTCCCTCCTCATGCTCACTGCCCCCGCCACCACCAAAACAGGGGGGACGGCACGGGGTGACAAAGAGGCAAAGGTCTGAGCCAGCAGAGCAGAGGAAGGGGGGAGGGAGCTAGCCTTCCGTCCGTCCGTCCCGTCTGTCCACCCGAGGGGGCTGGGGGAGGGAGTGGCGTGCCAGACTCCCCGCCCCCCTGTGCCTCCAGCCCTCTCAGGGTCCCCTGCACTTCAGGCTGTCTCCCCCTGCCGTATTCGTATTCAGCAGCTCCGTCCGGGAGTCCTGAAGTCCTCCTGTCACGGGCTGCAGACAGCAGGACACTACCGTGCTGTTCCAACACACTTGCCTTGGACGTTTGTTTCTAGATGCTTTACGTGTGTGTGTACCTGATGGAGCCAATGGAAATGACTTCAGAGAATGATCCCACAGTCGTCACCCTCCAGGGGCCTGCTTGAGGTCCCGGAGGGCGAGCTGCCACGGAGGGGACGGGGTAGGCGCCGGGCCTGGAATGTGCTCTCTGACCCGCAGCCATGGGGGGCGGGCAGCCGAGCTCCCCAGGGTCTGCGGGCACCTGCGCCTGCATTTCACGCGAGCCCCTCGAGAGGCCCCCGCGCAGCCCCCCAGGCCCGGACGAGGGGAACTCGCAGGGCTGCGTCTGGCCGGGGCCTTTCCGGGTCACGCGCGCCGGGAGAGCGGGCCTCCCGGCACGAAGCGTGCTAAGCTGGGGGTCTGTGCGGCTGGGGGGCGGGGGCGGGCGCAGCGAAAGGCTTCCCGGGAACAATGAGCCGCCCGCTTTCACCTGCTGGCCCCCGCCCCCCGCCCGGCCTGACAGCTGTGGGAGACGAAGGAGCCCGAGCCAGGCCGGCAGGAGGGGTGGTGGCTCCGGCCCCCGGGCGGCCCCTGTGTGGCCTGAGCGGGCGCACGGCCCGGCGATGTAGACGCGTCTCCGGGAATGCGGCGAGACTCAGGCTGGAGGCCTTCGGTGCAGGACTCGCAGCCTCCAGATGCTGTCGGCCCGGGCTGGGAGCTGGTGCCGAGCCGCCCCCGAGGCCGTGCCCGTTGAGGGCCTGGTGCCCGCCGGCCATGCCCGGGAAGACGGCTCCCGTTCCCCTGGCCGCGTGCGTGGATCTCCAGGCCCGGGGGAGGCTTCCCATCCAGGACTGTCGGCTGCGCCAGCCCCTCCAGGCCGCGCGGGCGACAGCTGCTCCTCGGCCCCCGGGAGGCAAGCGCAAACAGGTGACCTGTGACAAACAAGCCTTCGCGGCCTGTCGCTGTGTGTCCTGCCTGCTCCGGGGTCACGGTCCTGATGCTCTGCGAGCGGCTCCTCTTTCTCCGTCATGACGGCCGCGCTCCATCTGGGGTGCCTCCGGGTCCTTGTCTCACAGACTCCGAACGTAGGCAGGATGTTATTCCTGCAGCTCGAAAATGGTTGCAGCTGGGGCGCTGGGAGGCTCGTTCGTTGAGCGTCCGGCTTCGGCTCAGGTCATGATCTCACGGTTCAGGAGTTCGAGCCCCACATCGGGCTCTGTGCTGACAGCTCGGAGCCTGGAGCCTGCTTCGGATTCTGGGTCTCCCTCTCTCTCTGCCCTGCTCATGCTCTGTCTCTCTCTCTCTCTCTCCCAAAAATAAAACATTTTTTAAAAATTATAGATGTGTGTATTTTGTAATATCTATAAAGCTCTACTTTGTACACCTTAAACTTACCAACATGATATGTCCATTGTATCTCTAAAGCTGGAAAGCAAATTTAAAGAGAGAAAGAACTCAAGAGAGAAATGGCTAAGTTGCCCCTCGCAGTGGGTAGCTTCGGGACGTGGAGAGGTGGGCTGACAAGGAGGAAGGTAGTCTGGTGCCCACGGTCCCGCGGGAGCGAGATGCGTGGCGGGGAGACCTCGCCCGGGCCGGGGCGTCAGGGCGGTCCGCGCGTTGCTCGGACACAGTCGTGTCGTCCCGTGTGAGGCGCGGACACTGACGCCGGAATCCGAGGGGTGTCTTGCTTTGGGAAGAGGAGTGTGTACAACCCCCCAAATCCCCTTGAGAGGGAGGAAGGGTGAGCATAGTTCTGTCCCGGCTGGTGGGAAGCCCATTGTGAGAAACTCCTCGCTGGTCCTAGTGTTCCTAAATTAGCAATTAAATGGGATTAAGGGGGCGCCCGGGTGGCTCGGTAGGTTAACCGAGACTCTTGACTTCAGCTCCGGTCACGATCTCACGGTTCGTGAGATCAAGCCCCACGTCAGGCTCAGCACCGACATCATGAGCCTTCTGGGATTCTCACCCTCTCTCTCTCTCTCTCTCTGCTCCTCCCCACCCCTCTCTCAAAATAAATAAACTTTAAAAAATAAATGGGATTAAGATTTTTTTCTCATTCCTGAAATAAGTTGTCTGCATTTGCGATTGAAAATTTAGAAAATACAAATGAACAAGCGGAAGAAAATACGAATCGTAGGCCTTCTCAGGCACGGTAACCCTCCCCCCTCCAATCTTCTTTCTCTGGGAGAGCAGTGTTGCTACCTTGTCACTTGTTAACTAGAGCGCTGGTTTCCAGTTTATCTTCGGTCGTGCTACTGTTGTGTGTGTTCGAAGGCCTCTCGGTGACGGTGATGACCCCGGTGTGTGCCTGGGAAGAGCCACCCTTTGGGAACAGTGGCGGTTCCTTGTCACACCGCCCCTTGGGTTTGCCACCCACCGGGACGTCTGTGTACAAAGAAAGGCAAGTCCGAGTCCTTCCCCGTTTCCCTGCCAGGCTCTCGTCGTATTTCGCCATCGCCTTCCCAGGGCACGCCCGTGACACAGTGTGGAAGGTGAGGCCTCTCCTCCCCGCCTCTCATCTAGCCTACTTGGTTCAAGCGTGGTGAACCCAGAGGGACAGGAAGATGCGGAAAAGTTACCGTGTGCACCCAGATGTGCCCCCGACCTCAAGGAAACTCCCGTGGCGGGTGGGGGGCTCACGGATCAAACACAGACTTAGAACACGTGGTTGGGTGTGTTTGTGGCCTCGAGTGACAGAGGCTGGGGAGGGATTGAGAAATACTCTGGCCCCCATCCCCCCAGCCCCTTCGACACTCCAGACGAGGGCCCCGATTCCAGAAATGGATGCATCCAAAGGCCTCTTGTGAAGCCCCAAGACGCGTGTTTCTGAGTCTCATGTCGTTCCTTAGTTTCCTGCCTCGGGTTCGAGTGCGTGCCCATGTCACACATTGTTAGTGAGTTCACGGTCCATCCCGGGGACTCGAGCCATCTTCCTCCAAGAGGCGAAATCGCCGGGAGAGACTCAGAAGAGACAGAGCCTCTCCCGCCACACAGGGTTAAGTGGGGTCGGTTATGTACGTGCTGAGCCTGCCGGCTTTGGGCAGGAAACGACTCGGAAGGCCGATCCCACGGCGGGCGCTGGGCGATTTCAAACCAAATGTCTTTACAGCTTGAAATGAGGAAGCATGACCTCAGCCGTCACACACGCAGCCCTCGCGGCTCCGCTCCGGGCGGCCCGCAGAGAACCCGCGTCTGCAGAGCCCGTGTGGGGCCGAGCCGCCGGGAGGGACGGTGTCGGCGGACGGCCCGAGGCTCCAGCCCTGGGAACGCCACCGTCATCTGCTAGCGATGTCCCGCTCCCGCGAAAGCCAGACGCGCTGGCGCGGCTGGTCGTCGGGGACTGTCATGAGGGACCCATTTCTACTGCTTCGATGTGGGGCTCTGAACCGCATCGACTACGGCCGCAGGTGTAACCCGCGGCGGGGCGCGGAACAGGACGACGACGACGGTGCCATTGTGGTAACACAGTCCCCAGATCGTACGGAGACGAAGCCTGGGTTCACTAAGAACAGCGGAGGGAAAAAATCGGGCTTCTAGGCTACAGGAGAAATCGCCACCCAAAACGTGACTGGCTAGTCTCGACCAGAAGCCCCCCTGCATCAGGAAACGTGGGCGAAAGTCACACCTAACTTCACAGAGACGGGTAAGGAGACCACGTCCCAAACCTAAGGCGTAACTTCCAGAGTCACAGAAGCAACTTCCTTTTTATTATTATTATTATTATTATTATTATTATTATTATTATTATTGTTATTCACAGCATATGGAAAATGTAGCTGTACTAAGTAGCCTCGGGGAGACCATAAACCCCCAGGGGACCAACCAGAGAGGTTCTTCCACGAATTCGCTCCCTGGCCTCGGGCATGTCGCCGACGCGCAGCCTCAGTTTCCCCTGCCGGCAGGTGAAGGGTTTGGAGGGTCTGAACTCCCTCCGTCTCTCACCCGCTAGGACTCTAAGCGCCCTCACGAGATGCGGAAATACAATCGCCGGCACATATAGTCACGCCTGACTTGAGGTCCTGCCGGCGAGCAGGGTGACAGCCCACTGCCCGAAGCGCTTTCGACAGAAAGGCCCGTCCCTTCCCCGCGCCCACCGCCCAAGCCGGCTGTGGCTGCAGGAGCCAGAAGCCCGGGCGCAGGGCGGAATTGGGGTTCTAACCCACAGACCGAGGTCTCTGAAGGGTGCTGTGTGAGGCCGCTAACCAGCCTCCGCGCTGACCCCCAGGAGAAGGACCCGGGTTGTCCTATGCAAGCGGGACCCCGAAAAGTGCACGGAGGAGAATAACCTTTGTCTGCAGGGAACTTCTCCGCCTCAGAGAGCAGGCCTGGCTTGGCCAAAACACACCCCCAAATCCCCCGTCACCGGCCACGACGGTCCCATCAGACCCGGGGAAAAGAAGGAAGCCGGCGACCAGGAGCTTGCCAGCCGTCTCCTCCCTTGCTCTTTTCTGTTTTCTGCGTGCGGCTGATGGACGCCCTGCGAGAAAGGCCGATCTGATAAGCCGTTTCCTCCTCCGAAGTCACTTGACTCGCCCCTGATTCACCTCGCACGAGCCCGCTCGGGGCCAGACGGTGCGCGTCCGGTGTGTGTCCTGACTGGAGCCCCCGCGGGGCACGCCGCTTCTGCAGGAAACTGGGGTCCGGGGCCGCGGGCTCAGTCCTAATTCTGTTTTTCTGCTCGTACCTCGGGGGGCCGGGAACGAATCTGGCTCACCTCCGGTTTCCGAGCTGAGGGACAGGAGGGTCAGGCCGCCCAGCTTCAGGGGCCGGCAGGACCAGGCCCCCCGGGGCCAGACCCCACAGCCCGGCATCGCGAGGGAGCCCCCCCGACGGCAGCCCTCTCCAGGCTGGACCCTCACCCAGCCGTGAACTTCGGAGCCGAGGAAAAGTGCAAAGGGCCTTTGCCGCTTAAAAAATATCTCCATTGTCCACCAGCCAGGTTTCTTCCAGACATCCCCCTAAGGCTTGGCAGAGGGGATGACAACTGACAGCCTTTCCAAACAGCGCCTTCTCTCCGCTGTGTGGCTGTGGACACGCATGTCACACGCACACATGTACAACTAGTAGCCTTAGCAGCCCCATCAGGACGGGCAACTGGATGAGAACGAGAATGAGCCTCAGCGAAGACAGAACTGCATCCGAACCCCAGCTCTGAGGGGCGCCTGGGTGGCTTGGTCGGTTAAACGTGCGACTTTGGCTCAGGACATGATGTCATGGTTCGTGAGTTCGAGCCCTGCGTCGGACTCTGTGCTGACAGCTCGGAGCCTGGAGCCTGCTCCGGATTCTGTGTCTCTCTCTCTCTCTCTCTCTCTCTGCCCTTCCCCACTCTTGCTCTGTCTCTCTCTTTCTAGAAAATAAATAAACATTTAAAAACTTTAAAAAAAAAATGAAAAGATCTCCAGTTCAGCTGGGAGAGGCAGCGGCGACGCCACCACCATCCCGCAGAGGACGCTGCCTGTCTGAGCAGAGCCCCGCCGCCCCGCCCATGCACACCTGTCACTCCAGGAATAATAGCCGACGGCCGACAAAACGGACCCGCTGTGGTCCGCCTGCCCCGGAAGTGGCCTGGACTGGCCCTCGGCCCCCATCAGACGGCCGGGGGTCGGGGGGGGGGGGCGGGGGGAGGCCTTCCAGGAGGCGCCGAGCTCACCGCTAGCGCTGCGAAGACGCACAGGGAGGACCGAGGGGCTGGAGAGGAAGCGGATGTCGCTGCAGGCGTGCCCGTCTCTGAGGGGGCCTCGGCAGGGCCGCGCTGGGGACGCGGGGGCTGCGCAGAAGCTTCCGAAGCCCCTGCTATGCTCACATTCTGTGACCGTGACCCCGCCACCGGGGCCCCCGGGAGCAACCTAGGAGCAGACTTCTCTGCGAGTAACCCCGCGGCCTGATCTAAGGGAGCAAGCGGCTGCGGAGGAGAAGGGGGCTGGGGCCGCCGCCAGCCCTCCACTTCGCATCGAGAGAGCACTAGCCAACAGGGGACCGTGTGTCGCCGTCACGGGACCCGTGTCCGTGTGAGCTCTGAGCGGGTTCCTTCCCAAATTGTTCCCCTTGCCCTAGTCAGACTTTGTGCCTCGGTGTCCCTGAGCAAACCCTGAGCAAAAGCGGCAAGCCCGATGGTCACCTGCGTGTATCACCTCCGGACCTTGCGCACCTTAAACTTCTACAATGTCTCGCGTCGGTTCCATCTCACTAAAGCTGAAAACAAGTCTTTTTTTTATTTTTATTTTTTTTTAATTTTTTATTGTTTATTTTTAAGACAGAGAGAGACAGAGCATGAGTGGGGGAAGGGCAGAGAGAGAGGGAGACACAGCATCCAAAGCAGGCTCCAGGCTCTGAGCTGTCAGCACAGAGCCCGACGCGGCACTTGGACTCATGAATCGTGAGATCATGACCTGAGCCGAAGTCGGACGCTCAACCGACTGAGCCACCCAGGCGCCCCTGAAAACAAGTCTTTAAAGAATATTAATAGCAACATTTATTGGGTACGCGGTGCTGGCCGGGCATGTTTATTATTAACTCATTTAATCCCCAGGGAGAGGCGCGAGGCAGGGTGGAAGTCAGAAATAGCCTGCACGTTGTGCTGAGTCTGCTCGGGAGGATGGGAGACCGCGGTGAAGAAACGGGCAGCAAAGATTTCCCCCAACAGGAGAGTCATCTGGCCTGGAGGGAGGGAGGAGGGGCAGAGAGAAGGAATGAGAGAGAGGATTGTGGTTTCTGGGGTGGGAGGGGCCGGCGGCACTGCGCCCACATTCTTGGCTCCTCTGGGGGAGAGAGGCAGGTGGAAATGGGCGAGAAGCCCCCTGCCTCAAGCCTCTCTCTGGCTGGAGCCTCTTCCCTGACGTGGAAGCGTGGGATCGAAGCGATTGTTGGACTGGACGGTGCCTCTCCCAACTGCCCCATGCACGCTGACCGTCGAGGGCCGCAGGGCCGCCCCCCAAGCTTCTGCGTTATTCAAGACCCCAAGAACGTGCCACCATCTTTGGAAACCCAAGAAGCGCTGAGGTGGTTTCCCGGCAGCCTCGCAGACGGTGGGAATGAAACCAGATCATGCATTGTTAAGAAAAACAACAGCCGGCTCTGGTTTCTTTTAGAACCGAATTTTCGGCCTGAGAGTCACATCTGATGTATTCGTCTTTAAAGTCTTTAAACTCCCATCTTGTTACCCGGTAGTTCGATGACTGCTCTGAAGGACTGACTGGATAAGCCGCAGTAAAAAAGAATGTTCTACAGGAGGCAAATACAGATACGGTATAGATCGGTGGTTCTCAAAGTGTGGTACAGGGAACCCCTGGGGGTGTCCGAGATTTTTTCATAATAATCCAAAGACATGAAGTTGCTCTCTTCACTCTTAGTCCCTCACAGCGGGCTTTTCCCGAGTCAGCGTGACAAGTGAATTCGCAACTGATTGAATGTAGAAGCAGGTCCCACAATCCCACTGTCTTCTATTAAGCTAGACACTAAAACCACTGGCAAAATGTAGACTGACGCCACTCTCGTCACCAAATTCTTTTGTTTTGGAAAACACAGCGATTAGTCATCAAATATTTTGTTCGCCTGCAATGAGTTTTTTTAAATGTATTTTTAATGAATGAATACATCCTATTTTTAAAATTTCTCAGCTCTAATTGTTGACACGGAATACATCAACAGAACGTGAGACACATAAATGAAAGTGCTTGGGGCTCCTCAGTGATTTTTCGGAATGCAGGGGGTCCGAAGACCTAATTGTTTGGGAGCTTGTAACAGACAGAGAGCAGGAGGAGGGGTGGGGTGTGAGAGCCAAGCAGCTGGCTGTTTGACCGTGAACAAGACACGCAGCCTTTCCGGGTTCATTTACCAAAGGAAGACCCCCGGACCGATGGATTCCGAGGCTCCATCCTTCCCAACCTCCAAGATCGCAGGCGGAGGGAGAGACGGAGACTCACTAAGGTCCAAAGGGGCCTCCCCAAAATCCCAGCCCCCTGGAGTGCACCATGGGAATGCCACAGGATGGGTTTACTAGGTAAAAATAATTGCCCTAGGACCTGGGGGTCAGAGGGTTCCTCCCAGAGCCAGGACGGGGGATGAGGTCAGCGCCCCGGAGCTGTCAGCATTCCTGGCGGCTCAGGTCTGTGGATGACTGTTCAGGCATCCACCCTCCTTTTGTGCCTCCAGAAATGTTACCTCTAATCTCCGCCTGAGCCCAGAGCGCGGATGTGTGTGTGTGTGTGTGTGTGTGTGTGCGTGTCTGTATATTGCATCAAATGTTAGAAGTAATCCGATTTAGGCTCTGATGGCCTTTCAGGGAAGCCTCAGTGGAGAACAAAGCTCCGTCAGCCCCCCCTCACCTCTCACCGCTCCCCCTGCCCTGCCCCAGGCTGTGGCCTCAGCAGGCAGAGGTGAGAGGCCATTGTGGTTGGAGCCCTACCCCCACCCCTGCCCCGGCCAGTGCTGGGACCCACGCTTCTTTGCGGGGTTATTGGAAACCCGCTGTGAAACATTGTTATAAATACCCAATAATAAATAAACATGAGTTATTTCTGAAATGTACCCAGAAATAGCCAAGTACCCAAATAGCCAAGGCTGTTCTTCAGATCCTGGGAAAAACAGGATCGCGGGCATGGTTTAGTTTTCCATCGCCCGAAGCAGAACCGTTGGTCACATGTGCCTAATTTTAGTTTTCTCTTTCCGTTTTTTTAACCTTATCGTCTTTAGCCTGGGGAAAGAGGGGAGAGGGAGAGAGAAAGACAAGGAGAGGGCAGCAGAAACGGGAGAGGGAGGAAGACTCTGTTCTTCTCTGGACGATCTTGACGGCACGCAGAAAAGCAAGCTGGGCTGGGCCTGCCCGTTCCCTGGGCGCCGGGTGACCCGAATGATAAGCACCCAAGAGGATGGGTGAGCCCCAGAGGAACGTTATGCACTTCCAAATCCCAAGAGAACCAGAAAAAAAAGGGGCAAAGGAAAGTTGGAAAGAAAGAGAAAGGCCCCGTAGAGTCTGGAGAGACTCAAGGCACCAGGAGAGGAGTTTGGGGTGAGCGAGGGGTCTGAGGCTGACCCTTCTCACAAGAGTCCTGGGGCCACTGGAACTGGTTCTCTTTTCTGCACGTGCTGTCTCAGCGTGATGAGCCCCACGAATGTTTGCAGGCCCTTGTTTCCTCCCCGACAAGCAGCAGGCGGCACCAGCCTTACGCCCCTTCCCTCCCTTGGCTGCAAGAGTCCATAATTCAGCCCCTTCATGGGTCCTTGCTGGGACACCAGGCTGCGTCCATGCTGGGCGAGCCAGCGGGCACTGGGGGGCTCTCTGGCCTCTTCCGAAAGTCTAGCAGAGCAGAACTGTGCCCCACGAGGCTGAAGCTCCTTCTAGGCAAGGTCCAAGGACCCCAGAGTCCCAGCACTGGCCAGATCTTGCACCACCCACCCAGGAGGTTGGGCCTGGGGTCCTCAGAGCTGGCACAGGAGCATCTGAAACCCCTCCTCTGTTCCTAATCTGCTCGCTCCAGGCCCCTCCATCTTTGCCCAGCACGAAACATCTGGGTGTGTCTCCCTGACTTCAGCCGGGCTGCTGGCACTTTGTGGATTTGACCTTCGCTTTGGCTTCTTGGTCTCAGTTTTCCCCAAAGGATGGCATTGAACTTGACCTTCATTCCTCTGCCCTCTTCCAAACCAACCGTAAGCATACAAGTTCCCAAACCACCCCCTGCCCCTGAAAAAAAAAAGGGGGTTCATGCATCAATACTCTGCTTTAAGTTCCTACTGGGGTATCAAGACCTCATTCCCAACACAGGTCAAACGTCCAGCTGTTGACAGACGAAGTGCTCTTGGGAAGTCCGTTCCTTTCCAGGTACTCTTAGCCCTGGGGCTTGGACACAGTCTTCAGACATGCCAAAACAATTAGACTCAAAGAGAGAAAACATTCTATTCTGGCTGAACACCTTTCTCCGGACCTGCTGGCGTAAATGACGCGATCTTGAACTGCAGCTGACCCGGAAACCCCAGCTGCGGCGTCTTCCCCAAGGGCTGGGACTGTAGGGGTCTGGCAGGCTCAAGTTGGCAATAGATTATAACGAAGGTGAGCTTGAATTCCCAAAAAAGGCACCGAAGTCTGGTGCAAAAGACAGGCCAAAACACTCAACTCTGATCTGGTCTTGAGCCGATCACGGGGCTTGTGTTCCGATCCTTCCACGTGTCAAAGCTATAGGGTGGCTCTTGCTCACGTTGGCATGAACACCGAGGTGCTTTTTTCATCGTGGCGGCAGCTTTGTTCAAAGGCTGTCACACTCCATCTCGTTATTCTTAGACCAAGGAAATGTTTGTGTAATGGACTGAGTGCCCGCGTCCGCCCAGAGTTCCTACGTTGAAACCCTGCTCGCAGCGTAATGGTATTTAAAGGTGAGGCCTCTGGGAGATAACTGGAACAGATAAGACCATGGAGGCGAAGCTTCTCGAATGGGACTAGTGCCCTTATGAGCATCACGAGAGAGCTCGCTTCCTCTCTCTGCTCTCAGCCACGAGAGGACGCAACGAGAAGGCGGCAGCCTACAACTGGGAGGAGGGCCCTACCGTGCTGGTGCCCTGGTCCAGGGCGTCCAGCCCCCACACCGTGAGAGATGCGTGTCTCTTGTTAGTAGGTCTACGATACTTGTGATAGCAGCCCAAATGGACCAAAACACACCCGTGCAAAAGGACTGAGAGTCTGGGGTGCAGTCTGTGGCTAACGAGCAAAATTAAACCAACGGACCCCAGTGAGTATCCAAGTATCCAAAGATCCAAGTATCTTCGCTTATGAGACTTCTCCCCAACATATTCCAGCCAGCTGAGTCCCCCCACGATCCACACAGAGATGGGTGCGTAGTACATGCGCCTTCTCCCGGTTTTGAGCTCAAGTGAGTTTGATGTAGCAAAGACCTCCTACCACTTCTTAACATGGCTTCTGCCTGTTATTTTTAAAAACATTACCCACACCTTATATGTAAAGTTTCTCTACTAGTCGTTATATGGCAGCTATTTGAGGGGGGGGGAGCTAAACCAATTTTAACACAGATACAACTTCAGGATATAGGACCTTAGAGGAAGAGATTTGGGAGGAGGCCAGATAAAGAGGGCTTCAACACTGAAATTTGAAAACCCTTCCCATGACGACCTGAGGCGATTTTCTCCCTTTATGGGGTCTTATTTTGTACAGAGTACTTTTCAAGGACCTAGCTTGCTCAAGAGTTTTGTTTACAGTGTTGGTACCTAGAATTGAGAAGGAAAGGTGCCAGTGAACGGATGGAGAAAATGCTCTCGTGACTGTCACCTGGCCGTCCCCCAGAGACCACGACTGCTCATCCTCGACAAGGCCCACGTGAGTTCTCGTCTTTCGCCTAAATACTTGCCTCTCCAGCTCCCAGACTCTGAAAATGGCGGCAACTTCCGTGAGTTTTCCCAAGTGCCACCCCTGAGTCATTGTAGACTCCTCCTGTTCCCTTGTCCTTCGTTGATTTGAGGCCTTAATTTACTCCAGATCTGTTCTTCCTCTCCATCCACGTGGCTACAGCCGTATTTCAGTCCTACATGGTCGGTGAGGACGGGCCAGGTTGGTTGCAGTATCAAACCAATCCCAAAGTCCCTAATAAGTCATATCTATCTCCACCTGAAAATAGAATTGGGCGCCTGGGGGGCTCAGTTGGTTACGCGTCCGACTTCGGCTCAGGTCATGATCTCGCAGTTTGTGGGTTCGAGCCCCACGTCGGGCTCTGTGCTGACAGCTTGGAGCCTGGAGCCCGCTTCCAATTCTGTGTCTCCCTCTCTCTCAGCCCCCATCCCTGCTTGCGCTCTGTCTCTGTCTCTCTTTCTCTCTCTCAAAAATAGACATAAAAAAAAAAATACAACCAGCCCACACTTACCTAAGGCACACAGAGCAAGGAAAATGGAAAGATGAAGTTCCTGTTCTCAAATATAAGCATCGTGCCCGTGAGCAAGAGCGGGCCTTGTCAGGGAGACCCTGCAAATACCCTCTTGCTCTCTGTCACCCTGCCAGTGCCCGCAGTGTCCCCAAGGTAAGTCCTGAAGACTTCAGGATGCCTCCAGAAATGCCCCGCCGACTCATAGTAAAATCTCCGTCTGACTGACTCTCTCATCTGTCACACTTTTCCTAAAGCGTCTTAAGGCAAGACTCCTCCCGAGATACAGACTGGGGGGGCCCTTCCCAAGCCAGGGAGCTCCCTGAAGGCCGGGGCGACCCCTGCTTGTCTAAGTCAGGCGTCATGGAGTAGCGAGCACCGCTCCTGTTGTGAGTGCAAGACCAGGAACAGGAGTTAATAAGATTCCCCAGGGCTGTTCATACGTCTGCCTTTAGGTCTCGAAAGAGTCAGGAGTGCACAGTATTCGAGCCATAAATTCTTTTTTTAAATGTTTATTTATTTATGTTGAGAAAGAGAGAGAGAATTAGTGGGGGACAAGCAGAGAGAGAGGGAGAGAGAGAATCCCATACAGGCTTTGTGCTGTCAGAACAGAGCCCAGGGGGATATAGGAGGGGGGAGAGTGGGTGACGGGCACAGAGGAGGGCACTTGTTGGGATGAGCACTGGGTGGTATGTGGAAACCAATTTGACAATAAATTAAAAAGAAAAAAAAAGAACAGAGCCCAACGTGGGGCTCGAACCAACAAACCGTGAGATCACGACCTGAGCCGAAATCAAGAGTCAGATATTTAACCAACTGAGCCACTCAGGAGCCATAAATTCTTTACAACATGACATGTATCCCTGCACATGTTTGTAGTAAGTCCCGGAATGGAGATCAGGAAGCAGCAAGTCCAAGTTCACGTTCTAATGCCATCACTTGCCAGTGCATAATTTGGGGGTAAATCTTATCCCCTTCCCTAGGCATCCATGTGCTTCTACAGCAGCTCAAAGGAGGAATTCCGATGACCTCTAGGGCCCTCCTGGGTCACCTGCGTCTGCCTCAATTCTTCCTGGGTCATCCTGTTTCGGCTTTCAGCCACCCTCGGCAGCGGCGTCTTGTGGCGTCCACACCCCAGGTTCAACCAGGTCGCACCAGTGGGTCTGACTGCTAGGAAACCTGAGGTTCACCAAACCCAGTGCCTCCCCGGGGTCGCCGTGGGACCCCGAGTCGGTGGCCGCGAGTGAGTGCCGGACCCCGTCATAAAGCCGTGGGCCCTGAGCAACGCGGAGCGCAGCCTCGCTGCGGGCCAGGGCACCCTGCCTTCGGTGCACGGATTAATGCGTTTTCCAGCGTCGGAAACGCTGTGCGGCTGGACACGGAGCAGAGCCAAGTGCCGCCTGTGGTTTCCTGCCGCCGGGAAGCAAAGAATGGGGAGGTCACATGTCATCACGACCTGGGCGGGCAGGGGCCCTTCCGGACTTTCTGCCGTAAAAGAAACAGAAAGCGCGGACACCGGGGCTGAGGAAATCTCATGTCAGATTGGTCTCGAGGCGAAGCCTGGTCGCTCGAAGCCTCTCTCCGGGTTTCCTGCTGACTCCTCTCTGCTTCTTCCCTGGAGAGGCCGAGGCGTGTCGGTGGTTTCCACCTGCTCTGCGGCCACACTGAACCAGGGCTCACGTGTTAAGCAAAGGGCTAATTGTAAACTGCCATCCGGGGCGCCCGGGGGGCTCAGTCGGTTAAGTGTCTGACTTCGGCGCAGGTCACGGTCTCGCGGTCCGTGAGTTCGAGTTCTGTGTGGGGCTCTGTGCTGACAGTGTGGAATCTGCTTGGGATTCTCTGTCTCCCTCTCTCTCTCTGCCCCTCCCCTGCTCATGCTTTCTCTCTCTCTCTGACTCAAAAATAAAATAAATAAACATTTAAAAAAAGAAGAAGAAAATCATAGCAGGTCAGATAGAGCGACAGACAAAAGCAAAAATGTCCAGCAGGCTCAGATCATTCTCTCTTCTCTGTTC